>JAOUZG010025633.1:6917074-6927416 GCA_026289955.1 Argiope argentata
CCCTTTTGCTCGAACGGTATATCGCTCGGCTACTGGCTCAAACGTCGCAGGTTCGTACCGCGACCTTCACTAGCTACAGATGCATGAAATTAGGACCAAATTTATCCTTTTTTAAAATCTAATGTTGAAAGATATCAATTATAAGGAAGTGTGTAAGTCAGATTGTTGGAATTCAAATGAACTCAATAATTTCAAAACGAGAGCAACTAGGAAGATAAAATTTAGTGCATAGATTTAGGATCTAAAGATAAATATGAAATTTGGAATCAAATCTGTCAAAAAGTTGACTTTCTGACTATCAGTAATTCATACAAGCAATTAATATAATTGATGAAATTCGGTTTAATATCTTGTAACAGTAACTGTAATTGTGTCAAATTTCAGCGTCAATCGGCCGACAAGACTGTAACCAGAATCCATATTATAGCGATAGAGTTATTAAAAATGCTAGCATGCTTTAAATATTTATATTTTGTGACTATCGCTCGTCATGCAAGCTATCCACTGTTCATAAGGTGAGCGATAACTTGGTGAATAATATAATGCAAGTTATTCGCAGTATTATCCAAGATCTGCACTTTTATTAGTAGGAAGAGACATAATACCTTAATTGGACGTTATTCGAAAAGTTTTAAAAAGAATATTCTTGTGTGTTGGATTTTGTTGATTGCTTGAAATATCCTTTTAAAAAGTTTACATAGTGATTTCAAATTGTGTACAGACAAAATGGCAACATAAAATTCGGTATTTATTCCTCAAAATTCTTCACCATATCGAAGTAAGGATTCATAACTCTTAGAATAATAGGTTTTTGTCCAGACGCTGGAGACGATTATCCCGTGACTATAGACGCTTGTTGGCCTCAAGATTCTTTCGATATGCATCGGAATGTTGAACAGACCAAAGATTTGTAATATTGGGAAGGGAGGAATTGAAAAAGACACCGTGGCTGTGATCTTTTAGTATCAAAACCTGCTACCAATTATCAAGAAAATTGCATCGTATAAAGCAATTTAAAAAGGTAATAAAACCATCTCATCAAGATGAAAGTTAATGAGCAGTCAAAATAATTTTGCTTTTATATTACATTTTTAAAGTAATGATTATTAAAATGTAATGATAAGATAGAAATGCAATCAAATTTTGTGACAGAAGTATTATTCAACACTCTACAACACTAAACAGACAACGTTCAAGATTTAGATCCTTTTTCAGCTA
Source organism: Argiope argentata (assembly GCA_026289955.1). Taxonomy (NCBI): domain Eukaryota; kingdom Metazoa; phylum Arthropoda; class Arachnida; order Araneae; family Araneidae; genus Argiope; species Argiope argentata. The sequence goes on from JAOUZG010025633.1 coordinate 6,918,293, forward strand.
TCTTAATTTATTGTAATAAAAGCATGACCTCTTATCCGAAAATAATAAGATTCAATTCATTTCCAACATTTTTCGCAAAATTTGAATATTATTATCAAATTCTAAATATAATATTCTCTATGAAAAAGTACATCAGATTTTTGAAATTTTAATTATATTTATATATGAATATGTACTTGTAATTAAAAAATGTATCATTTCATTCAAAGATAGGAAACCAAAATTTTCAGCCAAATCGGAGATTTATTTGTCTGTTCTATTATTTCATTTATTGAACTTGTTGATCCAAATTCGTTTTGGATAGCTCTGTCTGTTTGGTTTTTAATCAGAATCGGTATTAAATTGATATGCTTTTGCATTTCATGTCAATTTTAATTCGAATTATATTGACATTTTATTTATTCGGGCGTGTTAATTAAATTTTACCAGCAATTCGAATTTTTCTCTGGTTTCTTTCTGAATCTTACTGAAATCCATCCATCCAATCGTATCAATCTGAATTTATATTGGTCATTTTGAAAGCAGCGCTGAAAACTATTAAAAAATAATACTTTTATTGTTGTATTGTTTTTTTTTAAGTAAGCCTATTTTTCACTTTTTAGTGATTGTAAGTGTGCTAGATTCAAGGCCTTTTACTTCAGTCGAACTCGTCATTGTTACATTCAATTCAAAGAGAAGGCGAAAAATAGCTTGCTCTTGAAACTTTTATTTTTATAATTTAACTGTGAATTGTGTTTTTTATGTTTTTTTTATATAACTTTTATATTTAAAAGATGTAAGAAATTTGCTCATTGAGTTTTACTGATAGAATTGAGTTTTACTGATCAAATAGAAACGCATAGTATTTAACGGAAATGTTAGTCTATAAATTTTTAGAAGTATCATTATCCAATCTACGTGTATTAAATTTGGCAAGCATTTAATATTGACTTCCAAATCTCGATCCTTAGCAATAATACTTATATACATTTTCAACTTACCAATGAGTGTCTTTTCAGGAGGGCTTGTTAGAAATGCTAGACTGTACTTACGATCCTGTGAATTTATACACCTGAAGTACACCAGGGGAGGTGGGTTTATCCATCAAAGTTGCATGTTGGTGGGGTAAGAGAGGCACCGGTTTGCAGTCAACAAAATTGACCTTCAACTGGTTTCGCTTTCACCCTTAGTGCAATCACTCTCGCTTGCTGTATTTGTTGTTATGCGTTTTCTTTTTCGCTCATGTTATACCGGTTATTTCTTAACTTTAGCACAGCAGAGAGTATAGTTTTGAATTATGCGCTCGTTTCTAGCAATAAGCATCGTCTGTTGTCAGGTACCTGAAAAAAAATGATTGAGACGGGCAATGACCTTCAAATGTGTATAAGGATAAATGTTTTAAAGATTAGGTGAACTGCTTTAATTTTTTCTATACCCCTTTATTAGATCCGTGCCCATCTCCAATTTTTTAAAATATCTTTTCTACTTACTCTTATACATAGTACAGAGAAAGTATAATAATCGTCGAAAAATTCGACGTAGAGATTTTTATGAATCTCCACGACTTAGATTATCCCGAAGTTCAAGAAACATTTTTTAGGAAAATACCTGATCGTCTATGACAAAAAGAGCTAAAAAAATTTTTGAGCTGGATTGATGAAATTTGACATATGGTCTTGACAACAAATTATAGATTTTTGTCAAATTTTGCTCAAAATTCGTTCAAAGGAAGCCTGTTTATCCGACTAGTCGAATATAATTTAACATGAAAACTACAAAATAAAGAGAGCCAGAATATAAAATTCGGTCAGATTAACATCTTTTGTGCAGACACTAAACCAATTTTGAATCAAATTCAAGAAGAAGTTGACTGTCTGTTTGTCTGTACTCTCAAAAAAGGGTAAACGTGATTGCTTAAAAACGTAATCTTTTAAATATATCAAATGTATGGGATATATCATATGGAATAATTAAATATATCAAATGTATGGGATATGTCATGTGGGATAATTAAATATATCAAATGTATGGGATACATCATATGGAATAATTAAATATATCAAATGTATAGGATATATCATGTGGAATAATTAAATATATCAAATGTATGGGATACATCATATGGGATAATTAAATATATCAAATGTATGAGATATATCATATGGGATAATTAAATATATCAAATGTATGGGATACATCATATGGGATAATTAAATATATCAAATGTACGGGATACATCATATGGGATAATTAAATATATCAAATGTACGGGATATATCTGAAGGGATAATTAAATATATCAAATGTATCAATGTATGGGATTTTGAAATTATATAATATTGTGCCATAGTTTTGTTTCAATTGATTCGGAAAAACGAATTTAACAATTTTGCTTTTCGGGTACTATTAACCGCATGCCAGGGATTAATCTGAAAAAAAAAAAAACCCAAATACATTCAATATAAGCGCCAAATTATCGCCAAGAGTTGATATTTCGTAACTGTTGGACGACAATAGCGCTTTCTGGGATAGCACTTTTATTAGAGAATATGCGAGAAAATTTTGGGAAGATCATCCCAGCTTGTTTGGATATGGAAATTAAATACGTATAGAAGAGCATATATAATATAAAACAATTTGTTGATGTAACAAAATAACTAAAACCATTTGTTGATGTAAGCTTGTCTGTGGTACCTTCTTGCGTACAATATTTGATATCAAAATACATCATTTTGAATTTTTATTTGCAATTTTCAATAATTCATGCAAATAAATAGTTATATTTAGTGAATTTGGAAGCTATACTAAATTATGTGATTTGTATTAACTAATTGTGCAATCGTGATACCTGCAGTATTTATAAAAATAGGGCCAGAAAAATTTTTCATGGAAAAAAATAGAAAATTTTATTATTAATATTTATTTATAAAATATCATAATGAAACTGCATGGACTGCAAAATTACCAATTTCAATCCATGTAGACGGAAGCTTTGACTGACTCTGAAACTGCATGGAAAGCCCAAATTGATCATGTGTATTTGTAATCTTTGGCTTATTGCTAGACTGTCGATTTAATATCATACTTATGGCAATTTTAAAAAACTTGAATTTTAAACAAATAATATATTTAAATGACATCTTTGCTAGAAATTTTATAAAAATCATGTTCAGTAATGTCTCATTTAACTGTGTAAATTTTTATTAGTTAAAAAAGATGATGCTGACAACAGACATGTATGGTACTTAGAACTCGCCAACTTTAGAGAAGAGAAAATTCGCTGGGAATATTGGCTGTGTTTGCTTTCAATAAAATTAGTGTATATGATCCCCCCAAAAGATATTTTCATTATAACAGGATAGATCACAAAGTCGTGTTATTTTAATGTATTTTTTATCCTGTTTATTGTAGCATCTCAAAAGATCAGATTTCATAAACGCATTGCCATCACATTTACAAAAGCTCTAATTAAAAAAAATAAGTTAATGACTACAGCAAATAAAACGTAGAAAAATGTCATTTTGGGCATGTGATTATATGGAATGAAATAAATAGAAAAAGTGATATATTTTTTAAAACAAATGCGAGACAAAGTTTTTTGGATCGATTGCAATACTAAAGTGACTCATTCAATGAAACGATTAAAATGAATAAAAATATAATTGAACTTGCACGAGCACGTGCTGCTTGGCCGTTCAAGAAATGATGTTCTGACATGATGCATTGAAATATGCACTGCAGATTTCCTTTTAATTTTTTACATTTCATTTATTATTTATGAGGCAGCAAAATGTTTTCTTTGTCTACTGGTAAGTTCCTTCTTCGAGATTAGAGGTTTTAAATTCAAAACCTGATTACTTTTAAGCACTCAGGGTATATGTGAGGCTGATGTATGATAAATCTGATGATAAATCAATTACTTACCATCAGAATGCTGTTTATTCATCCTCTCGAGTTTAAATACATCCCCCCTTCTCTTTGATATTATGTGACACAGAAATTAAAGAAGAGAGTGCCAGTTCAGGTAATGTAATACAGGGATGCTTATTTGAACTGAATTAAATTTTAGTGTTACGAAATTGCCCCTTTCGTTTTCATGAGCTGTTTCTTTCTTTCTTTTTCAATTCCTACTATTAGTTCACACTCTTCCTGTATATATTAATATATCTAGTTCAAATTTTCAATCGTTGATAAAATGTTGTTTATTCATCTAATCGAGTTTAAATACATTTTTAATAACTTGTAGTGGATGACACTTGATGTTAATACAGTTTTTTACATATTAATTAATCAATTAAATTAAATTTAATTTTAAATTTTGAATAGAGTTTTAGCGATTTGTAATGAAGAAATCAACAGGCCGTAGCTCAATAGGTAAAATGCAAGGATTTCAGTATTTTTAGCATAAAATTGAAGAATGCGATCTCAATTCTTACAAAAATCAATACTTTTGATAAATGTTTGAAATTTTTTGGCTTATTTACACATTTTACTCAAAGATTTTCAAGCGTGAGTTAGCAGTTATAGCTTATTGCTTAGAGTGAAGAATTTTTTCTCAAAAAATAAAATTGAAGAAATTTTAAGTTTTAGATTCCATCCCGATTTCTCTTTTTAAATTTTTTGTCAGCAATTGGGATCAGTCCTCCTACTTAACCTTAAGATAGAACAACGTGTCTACGAGAAAAAAAATCGAGAAGAAGAATGGAAAATTGCAAGGGTAACTCATTTTCCACTTTGCCATTTAAAATTGTGATTCTGTCATATGTATATACATATACTTATGTGATTATTTAATAAAAAGTAATTAAAATAAAAATTTTCTTTGTTGACCTAATTAGGTATTGTTCATATTTTTCATATTACTTGTTTTTATTAACAAAGGCAAAATGATGATTTACAAAAAATTCTTTCTTAAAATTCAGTATTTTTTTTCAAGAAATCGGCAATTTTCAAGTAAATAAATTGCTTCTTGGGAAATACCCCCATAATAAGCCAGAAATGATATTTTATTTCTTTAAAGAGAATTGTTTTAAGAAGAAACTCCATTGCCATCTATGGAAAAGCCCAGAATGATAATAAACAAGTCCAGCTCTTTCCAAACACCCTAATAAAATTCGAATCGCAGTCACGATGCCCAGGTGAGATTTTTCGGTTTTGGATTCGGTCCTAAATCGATTGCAGTGCTGTTGCAAGCGAGCGCAATGCTTCCGAACAGAACGGGCGAAACTTCCAGGAATTGTTCGACAGGAAGCCGAAACCTGCTGATCACTAACGTAAAATTAAAAAATAAAAGGAAATACATTTTTTGAAAATTGATGAGAACTGCGTATTACAACAATGGCGTAATATTTTACGCAATCTTGCAGTGAGTTTATGAAATTTTGAAGTGATAACTTACAATGGCGCTTAATTATTATAGGCTTACTAATGCCAGTTAAGTCATTAAATTTAAATGTTTCATCAATTTAAGATCGAATATGTTTAAAATTTGGAAGATAAAACATGTATTCGTTCAAAATATGACATAGAAACGTATTTGTTGGACGAGATGTACGTAAAAATTGCAGATTTAAGTAAACATTCAAAAAGCTAAATAAAATGGAAAAGGTTTTCAAAAGGGGACATTTTTTTGAAAATATTTAATATTTCCTTGATGGAATTAAATATTTCTTCGTAAAATTTACTCCCTTTAATATTTTTTGAAAATAAAAATACCTATATTAATAAGTTTTTTTTCATTTGATTTATTTCACTAAATAGTGAACTGTTGGGATTCAAGATCAGAAAAATTAACCATACAGCTTAAAAATGTTCAAAATTAATTTCACAGGTTATTTTTAAATTTAATGATATTCCGAATCACAATTTATTTCTGCTCTACTAAAATTTCTGAAATTACTACAAAAATATTTGAGTTTCAATTTTTTTTTAATTTTTAATTTTTGACTTCAAAACCTAGAAATCAACATTTAAACTTTTAAATCGTTATAAATTCAAGACAGAGCTCATAGTTTTCTGCAATTACCGCTGGGAAATTCATTCTTATTCTGTTCTGGAATAAGAAAAAGACCTCTTTGAAACTCATTGACATGAGGTTTTCTTATGAAAATATTTACCTTTAAAGCCCATATTTATGAAAAGACAACGTAATGATTTTATATTACAATAATGAATACTAATAAGCCAATTTTTGATCAAAAGAAAGATTGTCACTCATCGAAAATTGTAGAGCTTTCAACTGAGCTCTTATTCTTTCCGTTACTCAAATAAACTGTCCGTGAGATGCATTTCTTGTTACATGATGATGATGTGGCCGCTTTACAACGAAAGGAGGGTTATAGTAGCTTCTGAGGGTATGGACCCCTGAGCACCCAGGGTTAGAAGTCTGACTTTCAGCTCGTGTGAAGATGACTCGCAGTTGTCACATTCGCTTGCACATTCTTTTTTTTTACAACACATTCACACATCTCATAGAGAGAATACAGAAGAATAACCATGCCCTAACCGGGACTCGAACCCGGGAAGCACAGATCATGAGGAAGACGCCTTACTTCTGCGCCAGGACGGCGACATTTCGAGCAGATTGAAATATTAAACAAAATTCCCGGAAGTAATTGGATGATTTTCAGGAAAGTACCTTTAGGAAGGGAGTTAGCGATTTGACCAATTGATAGAATATGTATTCTGCAACAATTTAAAGTTTTGAAGGGAATTTTTTAATTATATATATTAATGAGTAGTTTTTGTTTTAATTGCATCGGGGATTAACAAAATCTACAATATAACAACAGATAAAACATCAAAGGATTAGCCTTAATTAATATCCCTAACCAATTTTTCTAATTTTTAAATAGAATAATGGAATAATTCCTGTTTCTTGAAACATAAATAATGATTCTACGTTTCTTTAAAATTCGTATCCAATACCTTTTTTTTATATCGATTTTACAAAAATAAGCCATAATGAATCAAATTATTCTTGGGAAAAAATACAAATCAATTTATTTTTAGACATATCATGGTTACATTAAGTTAAAGTTCTCATGTTACATAACTTTATTTGCAGTTTAGAAAAGAAAAAGAAGATTTAAGCTCTTAAGTGAAAACTGTTTCCAAATAGTTTTTTTTATCTATAGCAAATACAATGTAATAGATTTTCATGTCATTTTTTATTCCAAAGCCCATACATGGCATTGACATCAACTGCTGTAAAATGTTATGTAATCCAAATAGGTTTGAGGTTATAAAGGGGAAAAATAGAGAATTGTTTGAAAAAGCTAGCCAAAACAAGATGACGTTTGCAGAAATGCTTTTTCTGAGTTTAATAAAAATGTTATTCAAAAGAAAACCTTTTAATAACTATTTGAATTTTTTTACAGTCATTAAATAATCACAAATGATTTTTATTTCTATTGTGTTTGATTGTAAATTTTACTTAAAATCGTTTTCATTGTATTAAGTCTTAATTCTAATACACAAAAATCATTATTTCAATTGTAATATTCAATCATTGAAGGAATAAAATTAATATATAATCGCTTTTTGCGTTACGCATATTTTCGGAGTTTTTTTAAAAATAAATTTTAAATTATTTAATGAGAAATCTATTTACTAAATAATAATATCGGAGTAGTATTTATTACACATTTGCAGTTTTGTAGGCATTAAATTACACAATTAAATTGAATCTAATTTGAAAAAATATTGCACTAAATATGCAAGTATTGTATATCTTTTGATAGTTTAGTACAGCATTCATGTAAAGAAGTTCATTAGTCATTTATTTGCATTCAGAGTTATTCACAAAATTTCAGGAAATTATTGCAACTTTTTTTCATATTAAATTGTTGACCACGAATTTTAGAATAGTAAGATACTTGTATTCAGTCAAACAAATATTTAATTAATATTTAGATATATTGATTAACCATACAGTACTTTATGAAATAAGCAAGTATATTTTCATATTATTAGTACATACACAAAAAACAATAAACTTCTGTCAACGTAAAAAAAGAAAGAAAGAAAGAAAGAAATTCGGAAGTGGAAAAGACATTTACAGGATCCAAAATTTTTTGTGAATTGTGCTGCCATCTATTATATGAAAAGTAAAAGTTCGACTTTGTTTCAATTCTTTCAATTCATCTGATTAAATAATCTATTAACTTTTTTTAAAAAAATTATTAATTTAGATTTAAGAAAATGTACTCAATATGATAAGGGAATATTGTTTTATTAAAATATATTAATTACTTTTTTTATTGATGTACTATTTTATTAAAATATACAAATAAATTTAGTTAATAACAACAAATGAAGAAAATGATAAATTTCGACTTAAAAATACAAAAAAAAAAAAAAAAAAAAAACATCACACCATAACTATATTTCAGATTAAATTGGAAGTGAAGAAAGGTTCTGTTGATAAGACGAACAAAATAAAGAAAATATTTAAAGACTATTAAAAAGAACAAATTATTATAGAAAACTTTAAAGAATTTGAATTCGAATATTTAACAAAAATTAGCATCGAGCATGACTACTCCTTTGAGTATCGAAATTGACTCCTCATTTTGTAACACTGTTAAATGTAATTAATGTTTTGAAGGAGAGGGAAAAATTGAACGCCATTTATAATAGCAAGCATCAATCTGTTAGAGAGAAATTTATTTTTATGAATTTATAAAAAAATAATTTAGAAGGATAATCAGGTTTATTCAGTTGGTTATAAAATTATGTGAAAAAATTTTGCCATGAAAACGATAAAATAACCTAATGCATATGATATTTGAAGTAAATGATTAAATTCATATGTATAAATAATTTTTTTAAAATATTTAACAATATATTTTATTTTTATTTTTAAAGATATTATTACAAGGAATACTTATTAATATAATAATCATTTTGGTATATAGCAGTATTAACTTTTGATGAAGAACAATTGAATTATTGCTTTTTGAGGCATTTTAAATTTTCATTTATATTTGAATTAAATAATAAAATCCATATGTATAAATAATTTTTTTTAATAATTAACAACATTTTTTCATTTTTAAAGATACTATTACAAGAAAAACTTATCAATATATTAATCAATCTTGTGTATAGCAGTATTAACTATTGCTGAAAAACAATTGAATTA
>JAOUZG010025633.1:6939866-6966700 GCA_026289955.1 Argiope argentata
TTTTGGCGTGGGCAATGCTTGTCTGAAAAGAGATGATGGCTTTTTTTTGGCGTGGGCAATGCTTGTTTCGAAATTGAGGTTGGTTTCCTGGCATGGGTTATGAGTGTGTGTGTGTGTGGAGAGTGATGGGTTCCTGGCTCGGGTTATGAATGTATGGAGAGTGGTTTCCCGGCATGGGTTATGAGTGTATGCAGTATTGCTAGGGAAATGAGATATGTGTTAAGGAAGATGAAATCTGGGAAGAGAATTCTGAAAGATAAATAAGCGAATTTGTATAATATATAGAGTATTAAGTGGAATACTATGGACTCGGTGGGGATTCTGGAAAATGTAGGAAATGTGATGCTGGTTATGAATAATGCAAAGTGAACTTGCTGTTTCGGGTAGTTTTGAATTTTTTGTAGAAAGCACCTTCATTTTTTTATCATAAGAAATACTCCCGTTTCTTTTTCAATTCTGTTTTTCATTATCGCTGATTTTCTGTAAACGCATTCACGAATGTTAAATACTTAAGATAATTGAGATTCACTGGAAGGAAAGGGATTTCTAAAATCTCAAATCATAGTTCCACAAGGATTTTTTTGTGGCAGACTTTTATCGATCACGTTTCCTTCTAGGATGAGTAAATCGGCTCATGCTCAAGTGTAATAATAAAATTATATTTATTGCAATTGCTTTGTAAGTATTGTATGTCAGGTTTAATTAATGGATTTCTAGAGTCTTGTTTTGTTAAATGGAATCTTTTTAAAGTAAAGCTGCTCGGGAAATTCAAAATCCTATATTTCGCTGTCACCATGCATCTTACTGTAAGTGTAATAGCACCAATTACACGTTTCATAAAATCTTTTTACATATTTAGCTTTTATTTCGTTTCTAAAGCTTAATTATCGACCCTTGATAAAAACAGCAAATGGAAAAATTCAAATCTTTTTATATTTAGAATTTATTGTGGACTTGCATAATTTGTTCGTTTTTTCTAAGCAGTAACTGCATTAAGAATTAAATTTAAAGTTAGAATTTTTACAAAAGATTTTCCTAATTTATTTCTGGATATTTAAAAATGTAAAATTCCTGTCTATGTCTCAAGTTATTTTTTATGGGTTATATTAATATTTTTCTGGTAAATGTCTCGAGCCTTTCCTAGCTATCGAACATCAGATGCATCTAAAAATCAATATTTAAAACATAGCTAGCTTCTATCTTTAATGTGATTTTAAAATTCTTGTTAACATTTTCTGATATTTATACTCAAATTAGTTTTAGAAACCTGTCATCTAAATTCAATTATGGAAGACAAAATACCGGACTTGCATATTCTCTGTAGAGTTTAATTGATAGTTAGACTCCTGGGTGCAAAACTGATTTTTCACCAAAGGACCGAGAGATGGTGATACAAAATTATGCTCTGATTTTCAATAAATTTTTCAGAATCGTATTCAATAGAAATTTGTAAACCTGTGCTAGCGAAAACTCCAGCTGTTACGAAGATTAAATAGTTAAATCTTTCTTTAAAGGGGAAAAGAAATACAATACGAAATTTGAAATGTTAAATTTTGAGTCGGAAAATAGTGAAGTATATTTAAAAAATTAATTTTGTGACTTTGTATGGAATCTAAAAATCAGCTCTTCTTGATAAACAGCCGTAATTTTACTCAACATCGAGACGATCGAAAGCAAATTGGAAGTGGTAGACCAAGTATTCAAGAAAAAAAAAATTAGTAGATGCAGCGAAATATTAGGAAACTGGTAATATCGTATCTGTATATCGGACAATTTCGAAACATTGGTTGAATTGAATCATCACGTTTATATATTTCTAAAAGTACAAGTCAATAGTATACCCGTAGTTGGATTTGACTCAAAATTTGACGGGAATCTACATTATAGATGTTAACCAAATTTATGTGCTGAATCTTTGTTTTTTAGTTATCAAGTTGACTTAAATTCGAAAGGCTGGTCTTCCTCTGAACGGATTTTAGATAGTTGATAGAAATCTGCAAATTTAGGGTAAAGACTTGTCAAATTTCATTCGTCTAGTTCAAAGGATTTGAGTATTTTTGTCTGACAGACGGCCAGTTTCCAAAAGTGCGTGTTTTGAAATCGGGGGTGCTCTAGAACGTGGAGATTAAAATTTCGAGTTCGAATTTTTTGACGTTTACTTTCTTGATATATTTGGTTCTATTTCTTTCGGACGAATTTTTTTTGCATAAAAACGCGACATTCGAAATGCAATCCGATTCTTGTAAAATTTGTCCCGGGATACATTATCTCTCCATGAGAATGTGCTGACAATATAGAAAAGTAAGCTAGAAAAAAATTAGGTAAATAGTCTTATCACTGAAATTAGATCTGTGCTTTGGTATTTGAATCGATCGGTTAACATCAAACATGTAAATGATTCTTTTATCTATGCTAGGAAATTAATGAAATCTCCTTATTGTTTAAGATGACGAGATAACCCAAAAGGTAATATCTGAATCCATTAATTACTTACATTTTACTTTTCTTTGAAATGCTCAAAAGGTTCTCGCAAATATAGCTATTTCCTATCCTTCAAAATGCTGCTTTTTATTCCCTACTTTAAAATATAAAAAGTAGCCTAATTAATAGGGTTTCGTTGCTTTTATTACTAAATATCTCTGTAATTCGTTAAATACCCCTGTGTACGTTGCTTCGTATGTTGAATATCGTAGTTCAGCTTGAATACCTTTAATTATTGAACGACCTTACAATTTAATTTTATAGCAAATAATTTGCTTTCAGCCTGTAATTTGTTACTTTTTTATATCCTGAAACCTAATATACTAAATGCATTAATCAAATTTCATTTAAATTTAACTAAACAAAAATTAGAAATTGACCAGGAGCAGAGCTAAAATGAAGATATTTGACCACTAATTGTTTCAGCAGGCGCATTTGAAATTCATTAAAAAAATGTCATGAAATGGGTGCTTTGGATAAAAATTTCCATCACTATAAGTAAAATTAAATTTAATTGTTGTAAATCCCAAAAATTTGAGGAAATGCAAACGAAATTATAAAACTAATTGAAGATAAAACTGTAATTTAACAAAATTCGTTCAGGGAAAAGTTAACGAAGTGTTGAATTGCAAACCGTAAGGAAAAAAATGCTTGAATTTTTTCAACTATAATTTATTATTTCTATTGTTCATATAAATTTTATATTTCAACTATTCGAAAGTATTTTTACAATAGATTTTCTTATGGGTTTCAAACTAAAATTTTAATTCGTCAATTCGTTAATTAAAAATTTAATTTACCTATTTCATTGTTGCTGAAACAAGAGCATGTGAGGTTTTTGAAATAACCAACAAAGAATGTGGGAGAGAAGCTGGAAAAAAGAACTATAAATTTATCTTCAATTCTAATTTTCGATATGGAATCGGAAATTCATTAGAATAACCATAAACTTTCTGAAAAATGTGCAATTAAAATGATAATAAGAGAAAATGTCTATCTGCAGAATCCAGAATTTTTTTTGCAAAAAATCAGCTTTTATTTGAGGCAATTAACAAGTACTATTAAATACCTGAATTCTTGATGTTCCTTACATTTGCAATGTTTTAAGATATGAATTTCTAAGAGGAGCAAATTTTGAATAATTGTCATTAAGTGTGAATTAAACAAGATTCAAAATTGAACTAAATTATCAAACATGTTCGAAGTAGTTGAGTTTGATAGCAAGAAACTATTATTCAAACTTGGAATCTTTCAATGGATATCGTTCAGTTAAATCGAACAAAATGAGATAAAACGGAATTTGAAGTCTCCGAACTTGATACAGTTCAACTATCAAAAACTGTTATTGAAATGGGAATAATTAAACATTAAACTATGGAGTTTTCTTTAAACGTTTTTATAAACTTATTCCATAAAAATGATAGTTTGCAATAACTTATGCCAAAGATAATATGAATCCAGAAATGGGCTACCTAAGTCTAAATCCCATTTTTACCTTTTCCTATACTATATGCAAAGTTAAATTTCTAAAATGCACACTAGAACATCAAAATTCTATCCTACAGAGTAAGGGGTTTGAGCTTCTGGATTTTCGAAAACAAGGTTCTGTAAATATTGTAAGATTTTTAAATAAGAAACGAAAAATGTACAATTCTTGCAGTGCTGTTTGTTCGGTAAAATATAATCAGAGAAATCAAGTATGGAACTTATCTTTTGTATCGATTATGGATGATATTAGAGTTCAAAAATGACGTTGGTTTCTTCACTGATGCCATTTCTTGAATAAGAGCATGAAGCCATTTTCATTGACTATACACTTTGACTATCTTGAGTCAACTCATTCTCCTGGATCTTCAAGCAATATTTTCCAAAAGATCTGTTTGAAGATATAAATGTTTAGACATGGTAAGTGGTTTTTACAAAATTGTTATACTTTATGTTTCTTTTGAAAATGTTAAATTCTTATTTTTTAAATGTTTAATAGTTATAAACACAACATTTTGAAAGCAATAACTTTTAAGTAAAAAATAATTAGAAGATTTTTAAGTTGAAAAATTAATTTAGGCTGTATTAAAATTCTTTCATTAGTTTTATTAGAGATGAATAAAAGCTTTATTAATTTAAGTACCAATTTTAATTGATTGCCTTAACTATGAAATATCAAGAATTTCCTCTCGGATAAATTTGTTAGATACATATTATTGATGCTCATAAGCAGTGGAGTCGTGCCTGTTCTTAATAGATACAAATATTTTTTTCTCCATATCTTACTCGAAGCTGATTTATTTGCAAGAAAATTGAAGCTAAGTACCATTATCACGATGAGAGACAGCAATGCATTGACAACCAGAAAGCAAACAGCAGTTAAGGCCATCCACTAAATGAAGTCAGTTATCTAAACAAAAGTCGGAGCGATTTTGTATCCCTCCTTGCAAATCAAGATAATTCTCTTTAGTTGAAAAGAACGTTCAGAACCTGAACAGCTAAATCAAAGTAAGGCTATTCAAGGTAAGCTATATTAATTTTTTTTATGAAATAAAGATACAAACAAAACTTAAAATCATACGTTTCTTTCAGATAATTCCTTGAGCTATATAAGATGGCACTCTCTGGCTAACCAAATCTTCATTTGGCTATTACTATTAGGTATTATAACTTGGATACTTTTTAAAAGTGTATATATATGGGCTACGTATATGAACTACCTGTCAACTGTATAATAGCGATGCGTAATGCAAAAATTATTTTGGAAAATTTTATAGGCAGAGTGTTATATCAATATTTATTAAAATTAGAGCATATTTATTTCTTAGTTAGCAGACTCTTAAAGAATTTTTACAATTTTTGTCAAATTTAAATAAATGAATCGAAAAGCCATTTTCCTTACATCACATATAACAGCATTATCGTGCAATAAACCCTTTTAAAATCACACTTGCGTGCAAAGATATAATTCTTAAATTCAAGTTTTAATTCTGTGCAATTTTTTTAAATTTTAATAAAATTTTATAAAAGCTTTAAGTACAACCCTGTTGAATAACCATGTGAAACAAAATAACATAATAGTAATTCATGTCAATAAATTAATAGTTGTCGAAGGCTTGACAAAAATAAATGAGTTTTGGTGTCAAATTAAAATTTTTTTTTGTTATATCTCCGTCAAATCAACACTTTAACCATTGGATTTTTTGACAGTGTTTTGATGCTGATATTCCTACTTTGCATTGTATGATGACTTGGACATGTTTGCCCCCTCCAGAATTATGCTGTGGTTATGAAGTTGAAAGGTTAGGTAAGAACAAATTAAAAATTAAGAGAAATAAATTTTCTTGTGCAATGTTTGAAGGTAAAATTTTTCAGCGAAGAAACTAAAACTGGTTTTAACCGATTGCAACATGCACTTTTTATGACGAAAGAATTTTATACTTCAATAAATAGAAAGTTTTCAATTTTTCTTAAGATATTGAAATGATTACTTTTGGAGCAAAGTAATGTGCTTTTAAATAGATAGCAAACCAATTTGGAAAAAAAATTAGATTAGTTCTATTTCATGTTTTTGGGTCTTTTTAACCCTTTGCTCTCCGACAAATAATTAGATGCCAAATTATTCACCTTATACAAAGATTTGTTTATTGCTATGAAAAACAAATATACATAATTCTTTTAAGCCGAATTTCTTTGAAAAATTAATCTACATCTCTTAACCATTATGTAGACGTTTTTAACAATTAAAGTTGCAAAATAAATAAAACGTCAATGATGTACAATCTTGAATGGTAAGTCAGAGGCACCATCAAAGTGCAAAGGGTTAATTGTTTGAAGAATTTAAACATAATCCAAGAATGAAGTTATCTTTAAGGATTCGAAGAAGAATCGAAAGCAAAACATTCTTTTGCAAATGTTTCTGAAAATGCGATATCTTACTAAAAATATAAAACTGTCTCTTTTTTTTCATTTAGGGTGTATAAAGAGGAAGTGCTACCATTAAACTCGACATTGAACCCCTGATGAATCTTCAAGTTTAATATGTCTAAAAAAGGCGCTCATTCAGAATTATATACACCAGCGTGATAACTCAAATGGTATGTACTAAAGGGTTAAAATTAGTGTTTGATTATATACCAAATTTGTCGATTTTGTAAGCAACTGCATTTATATAGTCTGACAAATAGATACACTAATTACAAAATGAACTAAATAAATAAAAACTTGGTGTAATTTTAGCACCTAAATTGTCAATTCATATCATATTTGAAACAAGCATAAATTTTCTATTGGTATGTAATTTTCGTGCATGTAAACGTAAAAACTGAAACTTGTAGATTTATATAAAAGGAATTTGGTAGGGGATATTTTTAAAGTTTGAGAAAAAATTTTTAATCAATTGAAACTAAGATTTGCATAATCGGTTTTATTCGTCATACAATTCAAACACAATTAAAATTTGACCAATTAACTAGAACAATTAAGATCTAATCATTCAAGGCCTTATCCTGTGTCTATAGTTTTTATGTGGATTGGGGGGGATTAATGGTGGCAACACCTGTATTAGGGAGCTTACGAAAAAGGATAAGGTATACTATCTTGCTGATTCATAATCATTTTAGTGCTTTAGTAATATGTCCCATTATTTCTTTTATAGCTTATTTAATAATTTTTATTCCTTTTTAGTTGTTAGCAAGGTTGGAAGATTTGAATCAGCACAGATCATGAGATCTCAACTTGTGGGCGACTTGACGGAGTTTAGATAAAATGGATCTTTCTAAACACGGCCGAGAAGATTTTTCGTGGATTATCATCGATCTTTGACTTTCTTTTATTGATGGACTAACAATAAATAGCTTGACAACTGGAATCCTGCTGATGCTACCTATACCCGATTTAAGTACAAGATCAACAATCTTTAGTTGGATTTTCCATTTATTTGGACATTCCCAAAGCAATCATTCAAGCAAGGAAGCCCATCCAATACAGATTGTCATTGGACATTATATCATGTGGAATACAACAATATGAATATATGTAAGCAATTCTTAATTTTAGTGATACAATTTAGTGTGAAATATGTCCGAAATCAAGTGTGATACTTTCTTTTGTCAACGATCTTTTTATAGAAATTTCCAAACAAATTACGATTTTAAAATTATTAACTGTATTTTAGTAACAAATTGATGTTGGTTGCTCTACATTTTTCTGTATTTCTTGCAATATAACTTTATAAATTTATCTAGTGTATTTCATCGCTTGGATGAATATTTTGGAAAGCACTTTTGTTATGGAAGTCAACATATCTTTTATCCGAAAAAATTCTAACTGTATTTGGCATTCCATGGAATAATTCGTCATTCGTTCTATTCAGATGTTGACTCAAACTTTTTGGTTAAAAGAGAAACTTAACTTTTGATCGCTATAGAAGCTTAATCGAAGTGCTTGTGAGCTTCTGGAGATGATTTATCTTTTGATAAAATTTTATAGTTCAATTTCGTAGGATATAGGCCATTTTATAATGTGGTGGATCTAAATTTTTCCTAAGTCTTTTAGATAATGTTTCCAGTGGTATTAATCTTATGTTTTCCTAACAATAGCGGATAAGTAGATCAATTTATTTTAGCAGTCATAATTAAAATTCTAAAGATTTCATGTGATGAATTAACTTTCTGCCAATCATGTTCTATCTATGAATATACCTCTGACTAATAACAAAAGTTGCAGACACGAGTTAACTGTAAAAATATAATATGGTGAAAGAAAGTAAGCTTTGAACATTAGAAATATTTTCATTTTTTATCTCAGTGTATGTAGTGTTTTATCTCAGTGTATGAAACGGACTACTAAAAATTAAATATTTTATTAAATAGTGCATTGAACTAAGCATAATTTTAAAATCTGAGGTTTGAAAATGTATGTCTTCTTTATCAAAAATATTAAATCCAAAGTTTTTGCTATCGCCATCTACTATTATACATATTTTTTGCAAGCTTTGTCATTTGGAGCATCAAAAGCTTAAAGATTTGTTGCAGTTGTCAACTTTTGCTTCGTCTCTTAAAACTTCTAAATAGTTGTCATTGAACGAAGTGTTAGAATTTATGTTTACATAATTTTCTCGTATAGAGTTTATGTCCATGGCAAGACATCGTCAATGTTATTTTATTATTATTATTATTAGTCATTTGAATGCTTGAACTAAGTGTTTAGTATTAATTTATACCTTATTTATACCAATTTTTTTTATTTTGTCAAGGCTGAAGCATTTGAATATCCAAGGAAGTAATACAAACATTAAAAAAAACTTGGAGAAAATAATTGTTCGATTTTTTATGAAATTTCTTATTAAATGCTTGTAATATCAAGTACATTTTCTGAATTTTAAACTTCTATAATTTCTTGCAGCAATTAAGTCAAATTCTTAATTTTAATTTTAAAAAATTTAATCTTCAAATTTTAATTTTTTTTCTATAAAGGCAGGTAATTTAAAATATATTGCCATTTTTTGCATTCGTTAACAAATACATTTTCAAAAAAAAATTTGATAAAACTCAGCTCAATACTTTAAATAAAAAATGTTTAAATTATATTTTTTAATTCGTTTCTTGTATTCATAGAAAAATAAATTACATTCACTAAAAGGAAATTATTACGTATCGCTAACCCACTTAAGTCTTTTTTAACCCTTTATTCAAATGGTATTCACATAGACATCCGATTGGTTCGGCCGGCCAACTAATCGGATATCTCTTTAGTTTCTAAAAATTGATTATCATGTCTGATCAACATGATAATCAATTTACTTGAAAAAATTACTTGTTAATAAAAATTTCTATTTAAGTAACTTGGCGAATAAAATTGTTACGTTGTTAGAAAAGAATTCAATGCGAAAAATGGCAATGGTATAGGAGTATATTTTATATTTTTAAATGTTAATATTATAATCTTAATGATAAATTCTTTAAATTTGTAAATTTTTTTAAAATTTATTTTTTTCTCAATTAAAAAATCTAACTTTAATTCCACTAGAATTATTTTTTACAATTTTTTAAATCATTTGAATAGATTGATTCTGAATTTAAAATACCTTTTCAATGATTTGTAAATATATATTGAATTTTCTCTTTTGAGCTTGCATATTCTATATGGATATTTTACATAAGAAACTCTTCGATGCCATTTGTATTAAATGAAATCAGATTTTCTGATTTTGCTGTCTGAAAGTATTGTTATAATTTTATGTGCTTTTATTTAACTTGCTTCGGGCTTGAAAAAGATATATTTTGCTATCAAGTTTTCTTTCATATTATGTATTTGAATGTTGAAATTTGGTTCATCTGTTAAACTTCATTTTCATTATAATCAGTTAATAGATTTAATAGTAATTTTTATTCTGTATCGGTAATGCTTAATATTTAATTAAAAAATTTATTTATTATTAATTTTAGAATTTAAAAAAATTGAAATTATTTTTGTATAAAAAAAATTTTTAAGTACCGAATTTTAGAAAAACCAATAACTAAAACTGGTTTGATTTATTTTATGTTTATAAATTTTGGAAAACTGCAATTGAATTTTTTTTACTTGCTTTCTGCAGTCTTAGATTTTTAAATGGTGTATATTTGTATATTCTAGTTTATAATGTAATATTTTAATATTGTATTAATTATAAATTAACTGGTTATCTTAATTGAGTTGTTATAGTGGTAGAACTACAGGTGATATTCAGAAAATTTTGTAATATTTATAATATATTAAAAACTAAAGTAAATATCAATACAAAATTTTAATAAATTAATAAGTATTACTGAAAATAGTTTTTGTGAAATAATATTCTGTATAAAATCGCTGCAAATGTATTATCAATGTTGTAAACTTGCCAATATGTTACCTATTTCAAGCATGCAAATAAATTATTTACCTCAAATTATTGGTTTTTTATTATTATTATGAAACTATAAACTAATTTATACCCCATCTGCTATTCTGATGGTATTGTTTTCTATAATTTTAAAATGTCTCAGAAGTTTACTGCAGCTTATTAAGCCTTGTCATATAAGCAATGCTGATAGATGAGAGCTTCCACCTTTAATTCCTCTGATTTTACAATAGGGTTAATAAGAAAGCAATTTTAACTTGATGTATTTCATTTACATTTTCTTAGCGATTGCGTTAAATAGCTTCCGTTGCATTGTATCAATCCGTAATGTTACGGATTAATTTAGTATTCTGCAACTATTTTATCGTATACGAAGTGTATAAAAATAAATTATCATTGTGATAAAAATTGATCTTGAGATTAATCAATCGCTACGCTTCATATCTTCCCGAGTTTAAAAAATACATTCGCGAATTTGTTTATCAGTGAAGGAAATTTGAAACCTTATGGAAATAAATGAAACTTTAATGTTTTAAGTTCTTATATGGTTGTTACAACTTATTAGATTTCTATTAATTTTCAATCAAGTCTATAAAGATAATGTCTATCTGGCTTTTCGAGTACCAGTGAAAACGATAATTACGAAAACGCGAAGACACATAGAAACATAGAATCTAGTACAATTTTATCATGTGAAATATAACTCCGAAGTATTTTTTTATAATCCACCCAAGTTCTGTGTATTCGCATGCATCTAAAGTAATAACTAAAAGTAATAAAACTCTGAGTTCAATAAATGAAAATATAATCTTGTTATGAAAGATTCAAGATAAATTTTAATTTAATTGATTGATTAAAAGTTATACCTCAGTTTCCTATGAAACGCTATTCACTTTACTGTGAAACAGAAAATATCCATGAGTTGGAGACTAAAAATAAAAATCTGAGCTCATGTGATATTTAAGGATTTGATTAAGATCTACAATTTTTAGCAGAGAGGAGGGATGATATCTTTCTAATTAAGTGTGACAAATTTTCGGAGAGCGAACTTCTGCTGGTTCCATTGCTGATAAATTGTTGCGTATTTGAAACAATTCGGGTTGTCTTGAAACGCATTAAAAATGCAGAGAAAATTCGTTTTGAATTTAATCCCGGAACTTCTGGCGGAAAAGCATTAATCCAATCCCTATTCATTTATTATATCTACTAAGGTATCGAGAACCTACCACTGTATCGGAAGTTTCTCATTTCTATATTTGTGATACCACCAGGTGGGAGTGAATTTGATCAAGACGGAAACGATAAAATGGTGAGTAGTGACCTTTATTTCCTTTGCCACTGAATGTAATAATTTTTTGAAACTTAACTTTCTGTCATTAAATTCTCAAAGCAGCAGCTTAATTCCAAATTGTACAAATACAGAGAAACGTTAGTAATTTTATATATTCAATTTTTTTTACTATGTATAGCATATATGTCGTAATTTATAATATTTGTATGTATGCGATATCTATTAGAAATTTTTTACATTGATTCATTTCATTAATGTTTATTCCTTATATATGCCTGTGGTTTTTATTTGTTATAAATATATCTCGTAATTCATTGAAATTTAATTCGTATCAGATTTTAAACATCTATCGTGTTTTCAAATTTGATCATCGTCCTTATTACAGTTAAATTTACATTGTTTTATAACCAAACTGATTTCTTGACTAGATAATTCTCCATTTACTTTTGAACAAATTTCTACGCTACTTTTAACACGCCTTAAATAGTTCGATAAGCAAAAAAAACCGTTCTTTTTAATAAATTATAGAAATATCATTTTGGCATAAACAGTAAGAAAAGGATTTTGACTTTTATTAATGATTCAAAATCTTAGAGGTATGCATTTTATTTGCTGCAAATGTATTTGTGTTAAATTTAATTCCTTGCTCACAGTAATTTTCATAAATATCGATAAGTGAGTAATAGTCCCCAAAAATATGTTCATTAAATCTACTTACAAAATACTGAAGTTGTTAAATCTGGGTCATAAGAGTACATTGAAGAACTGGAATTTTTTTTTGTCTTGGAATTGGAGGAACCAAAAGAGGAAATTTAAAACTAACAATAAAAATATAGCACTTAATGGAAGCAGCAGCCTCATAATCAAGAAGCTTAAATTTTCGATTATGTAATGTTATATATTTTCGAAATGGTTGAGAAAAAAAAGTGGGAATTGGGTTTACAGATAAAAAAAAGGTATCCCAATGGTATAAAGAAAAGCAACCAGTTTAATGATAAAATATTTGTTTATATGGCTCAAAATATGTAAAATTTCAATTACGCGCCTTTTTTTAGAACTAAAGACTGAATCTTTTTGAGATAAAATGTAATTTTTATTTACTCCGAATTATTTATAGTAAATGAAAGCAAATTATTCACAACTGACTTAAATCGTGACAAAAATAAATTCTTAGAATTCTTTTCTTTAAGGATGCGATGGCAATTCGAAAAAATTCGAATAGATTTTGTTTATCCAAATACTAATGAAAAAAAATACTAATTTTAATTTTACTAATTACGTTTTGGTTTTCCCTGGTATTCAACCTTTCGGACAAGTTTTTTTTTTTATTTAGACGCTTACGTACCTGCACATGAATTGTGCGAAATAAGAAACGCATGATTTGGATTCACGACAGGTAATAAAGACGATTTTTCCTAGTTTTAAGATAGTTTAATTTAAAATTTAATTATCCTCAATATACAAGTAGTAATTTTTAAAAAATAGAGCTACTTTATGACTTATTACATTAAATGAAGTTGGAATAGTAGTTGTAAATTTTTAATAGTTCCAAGTGATTTAAAATTTCGGTTATGTCTTTTAATAAAAATGCCATTTCTCGCCTGACCCTTGAAAATAATACTTTACTATAGTTTGGGGTATATATAATTCTTTAAATCGACGAAAAAATTTATACATTTGTAGATACAAATTTCATAGAACCTCTCGTCTGTATTTTGTAAATAAAAGGAAGCATTATTCTCTTAGATATTTTTACTCTAAAATCTCTCAATAGATGGCGGTAAATGACTCTGTTTTCATCTACCGAAACAGGCACGTGTGTTGCATCGATTTCGTCTAGAGCAGAAACGACGTCCGAAAAAAAACGTCAAGTGATAAATGAAATGGTCATTCATTTAGAGGCGCCTGACGAGGAAAAAAGAAAGAAAAGAGGGAAAAATTGATATTTGTTTTGCTAGTCTTTATATCTGCTTTCGTGTGAACAGAAACCATTAAAAATTTCGAGAAATGGAATTTTAAAGTAAAGGGAGTTTAAGATTTATTAGAACCCAAATTATTAAAAATAGTTTGTAATTGGCTCATTTTTATTTCGTTTAAGAAATAGTCTGTTACGGTTAAGAAATTAAATTGCTTGTAAGGAATTTTCTTTCTTTCTGAATATCCGTAATATTTTAAATCGGAAAACATTTCAAGGTGCAAAAGAATAACAATGAAATATTCATAAAATGAATGTCATTAATGTTATTCAAGAAAGTTTTGATTCTGATGATTAGTTTTATTCATTAGTATGAAACCAAATGGAATTTTAAGCCATTCTCTCAACTTTAGTGTCGAAAAAAAAAATCATTTTAAGAGCAAAGGTGCAAATTTGTATCGTTCCTTTTGTAAATTATGCCCTCCATTTTTTTCTATACATTTTCTATATTGAAGAAAATTGATCATAGCATATGAAGCAATAAGCTACGAAAATGAAATAAAAATACTCGTAAAATAACAAAATTTATAAAGAATGAATTATTAATGTAATATAGGAATCTTGTATAAAAGTAAAATTATATTTATTAATTATAGTTAAAAGATATTATATTTATTATAAAATTATTTTTATTTAGAAATTAATTAGTATATTCAAAATATTTTCCGTCAGTTCTAATGAGTATCAATATTTCTACGAAACAAATTCGGAAATGTTTTTTTCGGTTCTCATGCAAATATGAAAAACAAACTTTTACTCATGAGTAGTGTAATTTCGCGAAGGCCACAGCAATAAACCTAAACTAATTTAATAATGACCGAAATGTTTATAATAAATGCCATAATTATAGCGTAAATGCACAAGAAGGAACCTTATTCGTGTTTACTGTATTGGTATAAAACATAGATGTAACAGGGGCACAGAATTAGAAGGAAAACTTAATCCAATGTAAAAAGAAAAGAGGGGGAAAATTTTGCTTGCCTTGATCAGGCGTGACAAAGTTATTAACTTCCTGTTAGTCGCAATATCTAATAAATAAAATATGACCACTAAAAGATTATTAAAATTCAAAATGAAGCAAATGGGCATCCTCGATTTTAGTTCAACTCTACAAAAAAAAAAGTGGTTCGTTAGAGAATGTTTAACCCTGTTTCTATTCTAGATTATGTCCGTTCGGATAATACTTTTATGTATAGGTGAACGTTTCGCAAGATTGGAGGCGAATTGTCCCATCATTATATTAAGAAAAACCCACCAATGGCTTCGGTTAACGTGAGTTTAAAAATTTCGGTTATCGACTTTTCTATTTTCTGAAGAAAAATGCTTGATTGCTAAAGGTAAGCGTTAATTTTCGTCTTTGAATATCTAAAATATATCCGGTACAAACTCTTCTTAATCAACAGGAGAAACGTGTTATCCACAGAAACGAAACCTGCGCATTGACGAAAATTTCTATATGCACCTCTATTTTGCTGCCATACTTTCTTGTGTTGCGTTAGACAGTGCATACGAAGCGTATGTTCACCTATCGGCTTGTACATATTTTTCGCGTACACGGTTTGAATTTTAGAAATATTTTTATTAAGTTATTTAGGATAACGAAAATTCACTATAAAAACACAATGATTTTGTATGTGGTACTACAATAAATATAATTTATTTTGTTAAAAATATGCATACGAATTCAATTTTTTAAAAGGAAACGGCATTAGATTCTACATATATGTAGATTTCTTTTATTAAACCTTTTTAACATCCAGAATACATTTTACTTCCCTTCAGATTCCGCTGCACATACCGTTTAATTCAGCTGCAAGAAAATAAATGTAATTTTAGATTATTTTTTTTGAAATGTACGTCCTCACTAGAGTTATATCAACAAAACTTATAAACAATTTATTGTTTTATCTGTGTATAAGCTCTGATAAAAATACAAGCTCTTTATAAGCTAATTAACTCTTGGCTTTAACTAATGGCTTCAAAATATTTTATAAACAAAACTGAAATAATATAATTATCCAATGTAAACTGTATTAAATATTTGAAATTCAATTAATCCTTTTTGAAAAATTTTCTTAATTCACGTTGATATGAAAGTAAGAATAAAAAATGTTTTTAATCTTCGACAATTTAATTAAATTATAATTAACACAAGCAAATGCTGCAGAAAATAACCTAAAGTTGCGAACGTATGTAAATCAGCTAAATTAAATGAAAACAAAGCACGAAAAGGATTTTTAATTAAAATCTATGCTTTTAATTAAAATTAATTATTTAAATTAAAACATAAAATAGTCGAGCCATCTTTGAGACAATACCGTTAAATTATACCTCATTTTTTTCTGAACCGACTCTTTTCCTACTTATTTTTCAATAAATAGAAAAATAGAGCTTTTACAATCATGGCTCTGTTTTACTCTCAGAACATTCATAATTAATCTTCAAATTTAAAGAGCTTTAATGCCTTTCCGATGTTCTAATTAGATATGGATACTTTAATTTGCAAAGCAGTTGACTTTGCTTGGTTATGAAAAATTAAGCTTCGGCACTCAGGAGCCAGCTCAGTTTCATGTCAACCTCGTAATTAATCCTTTTCCTTTTCTCTTTTATGAATAAAACAATTTGTATGCTTTTTTTAGTATAACTTGAATATTATTCAGTGAAACAACGAGTGTTTTGGATTTTGTTTATTTTGATTAGATCAATGACCTGATTTTGAGTTACGCGAATTGCAACAAAGACAACTGCGCTTGTCATTTGGGCAGTTTATTGACAGTTACCTCAAGGGAAGAGGAATATATTGGATGGTGTAGCCGTAAACAAGACTAGTTACCATTGGGCGCCAAAAGCTATTCCTGCTAGGGAAAAACAGAACTCTTAAAGGAAGAAGCTAAATTTACATAAATCTTTTTAATAAACATTAAAGGACATAACACACAAATCACAATACACTGACATACGATTAATACAAACAATTAGTTAAAAATATAGTAATCGGGGGAAAACATCATGTTTACTCCATGACTCCAGAACACAGACTGAAGTTTTGGGAAGTGACCGCTAGGGGGCGGGCTGGAAAAGTTGTCCTGTTACAGACTCCCCCTCTGGCTCACACGACGTCTCGGCGAAGAGTCAGCACATAACTTCTTTGGTCTGCCACGTCTCCGGAGAGGTACTACAGTTCCACTGTCTCTAGCAACTGGAAGTTCATAGGCTCGTAAGGCTGAGCTGTGGTAAGTCCCAAGGACTTCATTTGGCTTTGCTGGGTCAGCAATGTCATACGTAGTAGGTGAACGATTAGTAACCACTAAATAAGGTCCTTCCCGCTTGGGCATAAATTTGCGACTTTTCTTATTTTGTGACTTGCTAACAGGATGCAATGTCACCCATACTAGATCACCTGGCATGTGGAAAACTTGTCGTCGTCGACGATCGTAATAAGCTTTACGCTTGTCTTGCTTTTGCTCGACGTGATCTTTAATCTCTGCAGTTAAACGAGCAAACCGTTTGAGATATGGGGTTATCTCGGCTACGAAATTATCATTGTCAATCAGGGCTCTTAAGTCGTGTGTGACATCATCTGTTGTTCTTAATTCTCTACCAAATTGCAAATAAGCTGCTGTGTGATCGGTTGTTTCACATTTGGCAGTGTTTAGTGCGAAGCGAATCATTGGTAGTTTTTCATCCCAAGTGTCGTGTTCATCTCTGACTAGTATGGCAAGTCGGGGTTTGAGATCTCTATTTTTACGTTCGGATGGGTTGGATTGGGGATGATACAGAGGAATAAGGTCTTGCTTGATGCCAAGAAAATTGCAAGTTTGTTGCATTACAGCACTGACAAATTGTGAACCATTATCACTGATAAGTCTACGTGAAAGTCCAAATCTTAGGAATACTTCTTCGACTAAGGTTTTTGCGCAGTTTACTGATGTTGCTTCTTTAAGAGCAAACAACTCCACCCATTTTGTACTGGTATCTTCTACGAGAAAAATCCACTTCTTACCAGTTGAGGTCTCAGGAAGAGGACCAAACAAATCAATAGCGAGAGTTTCAAATCTCTGTGCATATACTGGAGTTCTCAGAAGACCGGCTGGCTTTTGATTACTCGGTTTATAACGATTACAATCCGGACAATTTCTAACATATTCCGCAATATATTTCCGCATTCCTGGAAAATAGTATCGGCAGGCGACTTTATTGTAAGTCCCATCTGCCCCATAGTGTCCAGCTGTTGGAGCATCATGGTACTCTTGCAAAACTCTCTCTCTTTCCTGAACAGGAACTACGAGTTGTGCTTCTTCTGTTTCTACTTCGGGTGAATAGCGATACAGAATACCTTGGTTCATTAAATAACCTCGGCTTGTCCAGTTAGCGAAGTTCTCATCTTTTGAACTACTTTCAAAACAGTCAATTATCTTCTTTAATTCTTCGTCTTTCAACTGTTCTTCTCGAATGTCTCTTGGCCCTCTTACTGGGAAAACAGCTGATACTGCAAATACGTCACAAGGGACATCTTCATTTAAATTAGTGGACCTAGACAACATGTCTGCAAGGACATTTGACTTACCAGGCGTGTATTCGATTTTGGGATTAAAAGATTGGATCTGAAGTGCCCATCTTGCCAAACGACCTGATGGCGACTTGATGCTCATAAGCCATTTTAAAGGCTGGTGGTCAGTTGCTATTGTAATTTCTTGGTTTTCGACATAACCACGAAATTTCTCAAGAGCCCAAACTACTGCTAGTGCTTCTCTTTCAGTAGTTGAATAATTCTGCTCAGCTGGAATAAGAAGGCGACTGGCATATTCAATAACATGCTCCTCTGGACCTTCTCCTTGGGTAAGGACAGCTCCAAGAGCATAACTGCTAGCATCTGTTCGGATACGAAATGGCTTTGATCCATCTGGTTGTTTTAACACGGGAGGTGTCATTAATCTTTTCTTCAAGGTTTCAAATGCTTCTTGTTGTTCAGGACCCCAAATCCATTGTACATTCTTTTTAGTAAGATTGCTAAGAGGCCTTGCAATATTTGCGAAGTTTGGAACATATCTTCTAAACCATGAACAAGTTTGCAAGAAGGACTGGACTTCTTTCACATTAGTTGGAACAGGAATTTTTTGAATTGCGGATACTTTCTCCTGATCAACTTCTATTCCATTTGATGTTATCCAGTGACCTAAATATTTTACGCGATCACAAGCGAAATGGCATTTTTCTCTGTTCGCATGTAGTTTAAACAAAGAAAGTCTTTCAAGAGCAGCTCGTAAGTCGCTCAGATGTTTATCAAAAGTCTCTGATAAAATAATAATGTCATCTAAATAAGATAGAGAAAAAACATTCTTTAGACCTGTTATAAATTTGTCAATCAGGCGTTGAAATGTTGCAGGTGCATTTCGTAGTCCAAAAGGCATGCGCAAATATTTGTACGTTCCAAATGGGCAAATGAAAGCTGTTTTGTCTTGATCAGCTTCATGCACTTTTATTTGATGATATCCCGATTTGAGATCCATAGTTGACATATAAGTGGTTGACTTAGCTTCTGTGAGCAAATCGTCCATGCGTGGTAGGGGATACGTGTCCGCAACAGTAATAGCGTTAAGTTTGCGAAAGTCCACACAAAGTCTCATACTACCATTAGGTTTAGAAACCAGTACGACAGGGCTGGCATACGGGGATTCACATTCTTCAATTATACCGTCAGACAAGAGAGTGTCCAATTCTTTTTTTAGCAATTCCTTTTTCGCAGGATTCATGCGATAAGGTGGTTCTGCAACCGGTGGATTATTTCCAGTATTTATACGGTGTTCACAAAACGGCGTTGGTTCTCCCCCTGGTTCGAAGCAACTCTTGTACTCTTGTAGTACGCTGTTTAACTGGTCACGTTGTTCTTTTGTTAGATGCCTACCCTCGTCACTTCGAAGATTTATATTAGACGAAGTTTCGGGAGCTTGACTGGAACTGGACAGTTCAGGAATCTTTTCTTTTGATTCGGCAACAAAGCAATTTTCATTGTTGGGAGGTACCTTGTAAAAAGAATACTGGATCTGAGGTTTTTCACAAAAATGCCATTTACCATTAGGAACATCAAGAACAATTCCAGCAGACTGGAGAAAATCTGTCCCTAGGAGTGTTCTGTTTCCCTTTGCTTCCGGTAAAACAATTAATTCTGTCGGTATCACCTTACCTTCGACCTCAAGATTTACAATCGCAGTCAAGGCAGCTACGTTTCTCTGTGTTCCATCAGCGAGTGTCAAAGAAAACGTCTTGGATTCAAATTTTACTTTTTTGCTTTGTAGCATATGGAACAACTTTTCTCCAGCAATAGAGTGAGATGCACCAGTATCGGCACATACAGCAGATTCTACTCCAAAAATTTTGAGAACAATCAAACTCTTAGGCGATATTACAGATTCAAGAGTAAATAAATCCATTCTGTTTACAGACGCTTTAACTTCACTTTTAGAAGCTGAGCAGGTAGGACACTTAGATTGTATATAACCCGGTGTTCCACATCCATAACATTGGACAGCTCTTCTTTCAGGGATAGAGTTTGTCTTCCTGGAGAATACATTTCTCGCTGTCTTTTCCTGTTTGTCTTCTCTTGATATGGTAGGGAACTTAGACCTTCTCTCTGTTACTGCGAAGTCACTTCTAAAATTTTGTTTGTTATGTGAAGTCGACAGTTTCTTAGAACCTTGGCGGTTATTTTCATAGGAATCCAATTTCTCTGCTAGTTCTAAAGGCTGGTTCCAATTGGCCCATGAATCAAGAAAATGTTCCTTAAGATCAGGTGGGGCTTTTTTCTTAATTTGGTCGCTAATAATTAGATTTTTAAGCTGTTCAAAGTCTTTAATGTTAAGTTCTGTGATCCAACCCTCAAAATATGCTGATATTTCAAAGTAGAAATCTCTCCAAGTTGTATCTGGGCTCTTCTTATGTTGAGAAAATAATTGTCGGAAACGATCCGCAGTTAATCGGTATCGTTTAAGAAGCATTTCTTTAACTTTACGGTAATTTTGTGAATCTTCCTCGTCTTCTCTCGCAATAAGCTGTGCTATTTCAATAGGCAATGAGCTTATCAAATAAGGAATCCATTTTGATTCTGGAATGCTTAAGAATCTTAATTGACGTTCAAATATTGTCAAATAGAGCCCTATTTCATCTTCTTTTGGGTTAAATCTTGGGACAACTTTTGTAATATCCATTCTATGCTGATCAGTTTCTAGAACTGTCTCCTTTTGAGAAATGGTTTGCATTTCAAGTTGAATTTTCAATTTTTCTAACTCAAAAGCACGTTCCCTTTCGACGCGTTGAGCTTCGACAGCTTTTTCCTCTTCTGCTTTCTTTTGTATAAAAGCAAGACGAGTTTTACAGAAATTAGTATCATATGATGTACTTTTAGTAATGAGGTCTTTTATTCTTAAGAACGTCATATCGCTTCTCACTTCGATTCCAAGATCCATTGCTAGAGCTTTTAGATCATCTATTGTGCACTGAGCCAGGAAAGCCATGGTGTGAATGAATCAAAGTGGAACCAGAGAAGGAGTATAAATGAGTTCTTATCTGGAGGCAACCAAATGCCTTAAATAAGTTCTTTTACAGTGCAGTCAATTGCAAAAGTATAATTGATAAGCAAAAATTTATATATTTACTCTCAGTACAAAAATGTATTTACACTTAAACAAATTTTCACTTCCTATCGTGAATCAATTGCAAGAAAAAAATGATGCCAAATACTTTATAGAGTAAAAAAAAACATATGTATATAAACATTCATTTGACCAGACAAAATATAATTAAAAGTTTTCACTGAATATCAAGGAAAAGTTATAACTTATAATTTACTACAATAAAATAACAATGCAATTTCAAGTTTTATCATTTAGAAAGTAATGAAATTTGCCTGTATTTAAATAAGATTTCAACTAAGTTTCATATTTCTTGCACTAAAATTATAAATAACATAATAATACCATGCAGAAATAATATTAAAACGCTATATTTAGGCAATAAAATACAACAATGAAATTTTTGAAATTAAAAGAAATAAAACTCTTCTATTCAAAATGTTAGAAATTCCTCCGAAAACACATATAAACAAAAATAAAATTACACCATAACTGAATATGTATTAGTTTTTTCTTCTAAAAACAAAACTCAGCAGTACTTCTTGAATATATATGATTAGTTTCAATTTAATATGACTGGTATACTCAATTCACAAATTAAAAGAATGCTTTTTATTTCCGGTGAACACTTTCAAAGTTTTAATCTACTTAAAAATTCATTTGCTAATGAAAAAAGAGAGAGAGAGAAAGCAGAAATAATTTCACCAGCCACTTCCGGTCGGAAATATTTAATAAAAACACTGGTTCTTTCTACTTTTATAAACGCTATTAAATAAGCATCAATGCTATTTATACTAACTCTTCAACAACAAATATTCATAATTTTATATACATCAGGATTGACGTTGATACGATATAGAATTTTATAAAAGTAAACAAAAAATTAATTGAAGGAAAAAATGTTTTTTTTTCCTCTTATAAATTGCTTATGAATACGATATTAAACAAAACATAAATAATATTTGTAATAATTCTTCAGTACTCATTCACAATTCAATACGCGTCAGGATTGACGACAATAAAATGAAAAGTTACTTACACTCTTCGCTAAGAAACTAACTTCGGTTGAAGATTTAACACCAAACAAAACACAGCTTCGGGATGAAGGTTTATATGCATCAATTCCAGGACGGAATTAGCATAGAATTCAGGATTGAATTGCGAAAATTACAGGATGAATTTGCAATAATAACCTGAAAAGGAAAGCGAGCCTCTGCTCTGGAGTCTAAACATGGATGTTTACAATGGGGTGAAAAACGATCGGGCCGCGCGTTGGGGAGCCATTTTTTGTAGCCGTAAACAAGACTAGTTACCATTGGGCGCCAAAAGCTATTCCTGCTAGGGAAAAACAGAACTCTTAAAGGAAGAAGCTAAATTTACATAAATCTTTTTAATAAACATTAAAGGACATAACACACAAATCACAATACACTGACATACGATTAATACAAACAATTAGTTAAAAATATAGTAATCGGGGGAAAACATCATGTTTACTCCATGACTCCAGAACACAGACTGAAGTTTTGGGAAGTGACCGCTAGGGGGCGGGCTGGAAAAGTTGTCCTGTTACAATGGTACATTAATAAGTATCTTAAAGGGAATGTAAGTTGATCACTTATTCGCTAATTATTTCAGGAAAAATTCAGAAAAGGAAAGACATTAAAGTACAGAGACAAATTAAAAATAGACGAGGTCTTTCTTAAACCCGCTACCCGTCTTCGATTAGGTTTATGCGATCCAAGTACTGTAATTTGTTCCTTCGCATGAACTCATGTCTTGTGATTTTGTTTGGTTATAGTTCTTTTATCCTCTTTTTTCGCTTAGTTAACTAAAAACAGTTTTCATATGATCTGAGAGCCATTTTAAACTCCAGTCAGATGATGAAAATAGCGATTTTCTCTCGAATCACTTATTATCCAGGCTAAAAGATGTTTCATTTCAATTGATTCTTAGTGAATTTCAACGAATCCAATGATTTGACAGTGCGGTGCTGGGGGGGGGGGGTGTATGTCTCAGATCTATTCTTAGGAGTTGCCATAGAAACAGCATGAATGCCTATATCTTGATTTTTAAAGCCAAATATAATGGGAGAACTAAAAAACACTACTGGTCCTGGAGAAATTTGCATTCGCTGATAATCGCTGAAATTCGCTGATAGGAAAGTAGAAAGAAAAAATTTATATTAATTTCCTTGAACCATTCACTCTCTTTACGTCACATACGAACCTGCGGATTTCTGAGCTTACCTTCTCTGTTATACAAACAAGTAATATAAAAAAAAACATTTTTTTTTAAAAAAATCAATTTTTACTTAGGTTAACAAAGAAATTTTATTATTTTATTTACCTTTTTATTAAATAATTACAATTAATAAAAATATGAGAGAATTACAGCATTAAGCGGCAAAATAGAAAGCGAATTTCCCGGCAAATTTTCCATTCTCCTTTCTATATATGGTGTTCGAACTCGCATCCCTTGGGCGGCACCATATATAGAACGAACACCATATATAGAAAGCTCTACCAACCTGTCTATTCTGGCCTAACAATTAAAATTACTATAAATAATTGATAAAAAACTATACTAGCATTGAATTTGCAAAGCCATTTGAGGATTCAAAACCAATTGTGTCAACGCGAAATGCGTGAATTTTCTACACCAGTTGGGGTAACGCAGTACAGATTAGAAATATTTAATTTTCTTTATTCTGTATTTTAATTCGAAAGTACTTCAAAATGAATCCCAAAAAATGGATTAAACAAAGTTTAATTTTAAATGCATCAAACATTAATAAAATAATAATAATCGTTTGAAATAATTGTCCGAAAAACTGTAAAGCCTAAACTCATTAGTGCGAGGGAAAAACAAACTGAATTCGTTACTTATTTGTCGGCAGAGAAATAAAGATTTTTAACAAAAAAAACCCCTTAGTTTTTAATTAATTGGTAAAAAAATTAATGAATTAATATTTGAAAAAACTGTATTAACATCAAATGTCATCCACTACAAGTTTAAAAAAATTAACTTGAACTTGAGTGGATGAATAAAAACTATTTTATTAACTATTGAAAATTTAAACAAGATATATATATATAATTTAGGGAGAGTGTGAGCTAATAGTAGGAATTGGGAAAGAAATAAAAAGTGGCAATGACTTGCTTTACCTTTTTTACAGCGCCCATAATTATGTAGTTTTGCTATGTCTATTTAGGAAGGAATGAAAACCATTTAATAGTAAGTTTATATTAGCTGCATTGAATATATTGTGTATATTTTAAAACAAATTTAAATAATGTTTTCTTTTACCAGAAATTGAATGTGTTCCACTAAGAAATTATTCTTAAAGTTTTAAATTTTCCTTTCTAGTTTCTTCTGCGTTATCAAAAGAATCTTTAATCTTTTAAAAGAGATAAATATTTTGATCTGCTATAGCGTTCGTCGAATAAAAATATTCTTAAATAAGTGGCGAAAACTGGCACTTCTGTAATTTAACATAAACACTGTTTAAGAGTGATGAAGCAAAGGTGCCAATTTTCTATTATTTCTGAAATCGTTATAGGTTTCGAAGCTGATATAATCAAAAATCAGGTTTATTTTGCACAAAACATAAATAAAGATAAAATATAATTATATTAATATACCGGATGTATAGCTCTGAAAAATAGCAGCTTCAGAAAAAATAATTTTCTAAATATTTTGAAATAAACATTTTCGAATCTGAACATTGGAAAATTGCCTTCAGTTTATAATTCCACTTATTTTCTTTTAGAGTAGCATAAACATATCCAATCTTAGTAACACTAAAAAAATTATGAGACAAACATAGCTGTTTGGCTAAACAACCTCAAAATAAATTTCCTTCTGAACCAAGTAAATGATTTTGGATCGAACCTGCTTTTATGACTTCAGAATATAATGACATGGAGATAAAAACTTCTTTCATTATTTCTTCGATACGTGATAAGTGCTTTAATGGTCTTTTGTTCCACTTTATGAATAAAATTCAGAAGTGGAGGAATAAATTCTATTAAAAAGGAAGAACTCTTTTACAAGGCCATTATTGCGGAGAAGGCCCTATTGCGGGGGGGGGGGGGGCTCATATTCTTGTTTATCGTTTCTAGTAACCGAATTAATGATGCTCCGAATAATGACCCCCACTGAATTGGCTAGTTATTCTTTTTCCTGATTTAATACACTAAACAAGATTCTTAAGTTTTGATTCTTCAAAATTTTATGAAAAACCCATTTAACTAAAAAGCGAAAGCTCTTGAAATATTTAAAAATTCAAAAAGAGAATTGTTTAACATTTTATGTAACAAGATATTTTAGGAACGTTTCTTTACACATAAAAAAGAAAAGAAAATTATGAATTTTATTTTTGTTTAATCCCTTAACCGGTTCATTACTATCTAATAAGATGACACCTTCTATTTTGGGAATATTTTCTTATTTTGATTCAAATGGAAATCCATGGAATACTTGGCTTATCTACGTATTCGAAGTCATTTTACTATTGAATTATAATTGTTACAAATGATTTATTTTTTGTTTCGATAAATTGGTCGATAAATTGGTGCGAAATTCGATAAATTGGTGCACATACGGCGTACGGGCGAACCGGTTAAGGGATTAAGCGATTCATGTTCGAAAAGTTTCTTAATATACTTTCTAACATAAATCAACGGGAATCGTCACCCCTAAGCTTTTTCTATTAAAACTCTTAACCCTCGGTCATCGCCAACCACTTGTGGATCTTCAATAAAGCTAAGATTGCATAGTTTAAGCAAAATATTTAACTTCGGAGTTAATATACCATTTTGACCGAATACATCGAGCGAATATATAATTTGGTTGGCATTCTTTCAACTAAATATAACCATCATTTCATTCCAAAATGCAGTTCCGAGTCATAAAATCAACCGAATTTCATTGATGTAACCATTGATCCAAACTATTGATTTTTAGTTGATTTTTGAGTTATTGCGTGTAGATGCTTGATGAAGTACAGAAAGACAGACGGTCGATCCTTTCACATATTTGGCTCAAAATTTAATAAAAATCTACTTTTTGTATGCTTAACTTATATGCAATTTTTTTTATTTATCTAACTCTTTGCCTCTTATAGTTATCTAGTTTAGTAGCATTCGAACAGCCAACCAAAGTGATAGTATGGTGTGCTTTTGAGGCTAACTTTATCATTGGTCTGTATATTTCAATTCCTACTTTTAATTCAAACCCGCCTTATATATATAAAGTGTGTGTGCGTCCGAATTTTTTAATCTTTAATAGAATACTTTTTATACATATACTCAAATTTAATTTTTTAAAAAAACTTGTAGTGGTTTGATGATGATAAGAATTTAATGCAGGTTTTGATGCTAATACAGTTTTCCTAATAATAATTAATTAAATTTAATTAATTTTTGATATTTTAAATAGTTTTAGCTGCTTTTAATAAAAATTGAAATCAACAAGCTGTAATCCAAACGTTAAAATGAAAGGATTTCATTATTGAAGTGAAGAATGCGAGTTCAATTCTTGCAAAAATCAATAATTTTTTAATCAATTTTTTATAATATTTAATAAAAGTAA
>JAOUZG010025633.1:6976975-6996301 GCA_026289955.1 Argiope argentata
CACACACACACACACACACACACACACACACACACACACACACACACACTATAAGAACCACAATAATAAAAAGGAATAATTATAACTCTTAAATTTAAGAGAAAAGAAATTTCCATTATAATGTCACCTAACCTGCTACAAATTAAAACCATGAAAACATTACAAAAATAAACACTTTTTTTAAAATTATAAAAATAATATTTTTTAAAATTATTAAAATAATACATATATATTTAGTGAGTGCTCATGCTGCTACTGCTAAAAATATAGTGTAACATAGACCAAGGCAACCAAAGTAAATTGAAACAGAAATCAAAGTAAAATTGAAGTTGAACAAAACAGAAACGAAAGTAAAGAAAAGGCAATTCGGCCTGAAGACTTTCTCAAGGGGCATCCTCAGGCAGGGATTCCAAAAATAGGAAAAAAAAAATTCTGCCAATAGTTTTGACCATAGTCCAAAAAAGTAAATCTGCCGATGACCCGAAAAATTCCTTCATACGAAGTTTAAGAGAAGCATCAAATTTACTGAAATACTGAGAAAAAACCCACAAAAAAAATTAATAGTAACATCAAGTAAAAATCACCAAACACTAAAAAACGAACATATAATAAAATTTGAAATCCAAACACAGACCATTAATCGTAGAATAATAAAATTTCTTTCAAAGGTTCTTTCATTTGAAGACTTCAAATGAAAGCACCGTCTTTTTCAGCTTTTCATACTGATCCCAAAAATTTCTCCACTGTTTCTTTTCATAAGTTCTTCAAAATTTATATTTAAAAAAATTCAAAACATCACCTTTGCATGAAAAGTTGCACTGACTAATTTAATTGTGTTTATTTATCTTTAATTCATGCTTTATTTTCGTATTCATTTCTGACTGTAAAACAGCGACAAACCCTTTCAGACCCTGCCTGTAAAATTTAATATTCTTTAAAAAGAATACACGAATTTCTTTCCTTTCCCTCTTCCTCCTAAAAAATCATGTCAAGTCTAGAAAGGCCGAGAATGTTCGATTGGAAACATTTCTGTAAACACCGATCTTTCGATTAGAGACGCTATCCATATCATCAGGGAAAGATTTCAAAACAACTGCGTGAAAAGGAACCGTGTAGGTGACATTCCAATGAACGTGAAGCACCTTAAAATAGCCTCACTCACCCACTTCTGTTATGAGATCAACATCGAATTGGCACCTCCGACAAAAATCCGTTACAGCTCGATCTCTATCGGAACTGCCTCACACCCTCTAATAACAGATTTGCGAACAAAAACGTGAAGATCTCGTCCCTCCTGGTCCATTCCGAGCACAATATCGTTACAGTTAGGAGAAAGGGTTGGAGGAAGTTTCTAAATATAATAACAAGAAATTGGTCATAGAGGATCCTCAAGAACTTTTGTTCTCACACTCGGAGGTATATTTAAAGGAACTGAATTGAGGATGCATGTCGTTAGACAGCAGTGATAATATTATGGAATAATATAAAACTATATGAAAGTCATAGTTCACAAAAAAACATTTTTGAAACCTGTTCTGTGTAACAGCAATTCCTGTATCAGCGTAATTCCCAAACTGTTAATCTTTGCTGATTGCTGGAGTTACTTTATTAATATATTACGAACAAAGTTGCCTTTTAATGGGTTTTTTTACTAAATGATTGTGAATTTTGTCAAAAGATGGTATTAGACATTCTTTTGTTTTATCAACGTGGTCAAAGCAACTAACCTATATTAATTTCTTGTTATTTAAACTTTCACCTTTAATTTAGAAAAAAAAATAAGTATATTAGTTATTTACTTTTGTTTTTACTTCAATTTTTTTTTAAAAAAAAGGAATAACAAGATGGGCATTTGAGGCCTATTTCATTGTGTTATTTCCGAAAAAGCAGAACGCATCATAAGCGCAGAAGAAATTTAGTCCTTATAAGGGAATAAAGTCTTCAAAGACAGGTATTTTCAAAATTGGTTTTCAAAATTTCGGTTTGGTGATTTTTCAATGAAAAATGAGAAACAATCTAGCCATTTAATTGAAATCGATGGGACCCATATCAAGGCCATTATCGATTCAGATCAGCACTATGCACATAAATGAAATTCGAGCGTTGGTAGATATAAATGGAAATAACTGAATGCAACACTTTGGCAAAGAAAATAAGAACAAATAAATAAAAATCGAAATCTTTTTTCTTTGGATTACTATTAATCAGGCTGTATAAATTATGAAAAAAAAATAATTCAGTAAAAAATTTACTAAAATGTTTGATTGAAAAATGATAAGAAATATAGGTCTTCCTCAATCCTAAAAATAAGGTTAAAGTTTATTTCCTATTACTAACTGCTGATTTAAAAAAAAGGGGAATTGTATAAAATCATACTCTGCGAAATAGCTCTCGTCAAGAGCTGAGCGCGAATTATTCAGCTTTATAACAAAACTGGAAGAATTTTATTAAAAAATGTCGAATGCCATTGAACCTTAAGATATTCCACATCAACTTATTCAAACGTTCCTGAGACTTGCTTATATTTGATTCCTATTTTTCGTGTAAAACTCTTGAACTTTTGATTAAGAAAAAGTGGAAAAAGTTTTAATCGGCCGTCGAAGCGTAATTCTATGAAATATCAAATAAAATCACAACTGGGATAGGATATTTTGAAATGAGCCTTCTGAGATATCTGAGGAATTTTTTTTCAATTTATGCGTTTGAGCATGCACAGAAAAAAAAATTAAATTTAAAAGGAAAACGTTTCAGGTTCGCCATTCTCTTTCACAAGCAGCACTTTTTCGATCATTTCTTTTTGCTTCGAGTTTTGAATTTCTGTTTCCTGGTTTCCAACCAAGCTATTTCAGAAGTTTATATTCGCAGTTATTTATTTTGATACTGCTTTAGACTCAACAGAGAAAAACTCACTTCCTTTAAAATGGAAGAAGATACTTTTTCCCCTCTCGAATAACTTTCGCATAATGCTGCGTATATTTTCAGTTCAGACCGCTTTGTAAAAGCGCAGCTGAAGTTTTAAGAGCATTCATACAAGACTTTTTTCAATCTAGAACCTTAGGCACTGGGCCAATAAAAAAGAAATAAACTGAATTAAACACAGTAGTAATTCTGAAAAAAATTGTTACAAAATAAAAAAAATTATACATAATGGATGTACAAATTATTTAAAAATTTCATATAATAATAGGTCTTAATAATTAACTCTACTAAAGTAAAAATGAAAAGGTATGTGTATTGGCGCATTTTAGGCCAGATCTTTTGATCAGCTACAAATTTGGCGCATATATATATTTTGGATATATACTTTCTTTAAGGATGTAAAGAAATGTCATTAACCTTACAAAAAATCAGTAAGGAATGAGTTTTAAAATTATATAAAGCTTAGAAAGGTTAGTCAGGAATGTTGTTCTAAAAATGTCCAAATTTAATAAGTACTTATTTTTTTATCTGAATAAATTGAAGCGCATGATCTTTGTAAATTAAACATAAATGCAAAATTAAATTTCCACCAAAATATTTTTTTTTAAAAAGACGCTAAGCCCCAGGGCTACTCGAAGTAACTGTACCTCCAGGCAATTGTTTACTTTGAAAATCTAATAATCTGATCTAGTCATATCATCGTATACATACGTAAAAAGTTTATTTTTCTTTTTTAGAGTATATTTATATTGGTAAAATGGTTTATTTAAATGTTTTTATCCGCAATTTGTGCCACTTCCCTTTTTCTAGTCTTTAAAAAAGTGTACAATTAATGTAAAAAAATGCAATTGACTACAAATAAGCACGAAAAAGAAATTATTTAAGCATTGATAGTTTTCTTAGTGGATGTTGCTTCACTTATAAATATGAAATAACTTTTAATGAAGTCAATTCATGCTAATATGATGCATGCCATATAAATCGTTCCACTTTAATTTTGGAATATTATATATCCCTTCTAAAAGAACACGACATGATACTATAATATATTGTATGAGTTGTTAAACTTGCATGTATATGTAAACTTCATGAGTTTATTTTTGTGTTCTTCCTTCTACAATATTCAATTCCAGGATTTCACAGAATTGCCATAGCTTAAGACTAATACTAGCATAAATTCTAAAAATTTTCCTTCATTAAAATGAAATATGATTTGTGGGAGATAATACTATTAAAAATAAACTCACGGTTCATTCATGACATATCCATCAAACTTCGATGTATTTAATTACTCGAAAAGTCATTTCCTATCACTTCCCCTCATAAATCAAATTTTAAAATCGTTTGCACTCTCACCACCTCCACCTTCTGATCGTCAATCAACTGAAATCGAGATTTTTTATGGGCACATTTTAGCACCTGCTAGGTGTGGTAAGAGAAAACATTAGATGGTTGAAATGACTTCATTTCTTCTGTACCGAAGGTGATGACATGCCATAAAATGGAGGAGGAATATGACCACTGGACCCGGTTATGTATGCCCTCGAGTTCAAATGAGTCGTCCGTTGTTGATTCTCAAACCGGCCGTGGTGAGAATTCGTAATGGATGAAAAATATTCTTGGATACATTTTCGATCATCGCCAGGTGGTTCTGCTAAGTTCAAAGTTTATATTCTAAGACCTTCCATTCACATTATTAGTTTGAATTTGTTTTTTCAATGTGAAGGGAGAATTCTAAAGAAGGAATATTTACCTTGAACTGATTGATAGAAGAATCAGAGATCCACACGAAATTTCTATTATATAATCTTCTTTTTATTTTTATTTTTCAGCACATTTACAGGATTTATCACTATTCAGAATTTTAAAAATGAGTATGTGAACCTGTCTCTGCCCTCTTGCGGATGTGATGCGGAAATTTTAAACACTAAACAAGCATATGCTGATTTCAATTTAAAACATTGAAATACATCTCAAAATAACCTTAATATTGAAACAGGCAGTAACTGTGCCCTGACTAAACTAAGAATAATGAACTACAACCTTAAAATAAACTAAATTAAATGAGCTGAAGATTAATATTCTCCTCTTTTGTATTTTCGGAATATTTAATTTTATGTGTTAGTTTATCCTGAGGAAAATAGTTTGGAATTAGAGCCAAATTATCAAACAGACAAAATACGCAATTGCTAGAATCTCACAGTGCTGGTGAATTAGTATTGCTTTTTGTTGTATTTTGAGAGTAATTTATCTGATTTTACTTTTAATTCATAAGCTCTGCATTATCGAATTTATTTCAATTAACTCCGAATTTAGCTTCAAAATATTATGATATTTTTTAATGCAGATATTTTTTTTATTTAACAGCTTGACAAGTAAGGAACTCTAGCTAACTTTGTATTACAACAATTATAACCGAATTAAAAAGTTATGCAATTTATATAATTGTGCTTAAAAATAATTTATGTACAATTTGTACACGAGAAATTGGAGTCAACTCTTTTTTAGAAGCGGATCGCATTTAAATATGTTTGGGAATTACAATGTCTCTTTGGTATAATATCTATTACTTCAATTCTCTTTATAAAAGTATTTTTATAAAGGGAGAAAGCAGAGAAAGTGGTCGTATTGAAACTAATAATGTTTAAGAATTCCTACAGGGATTAATTTGATCTTTTTAAAGTAATTTGTATTTCATATTTGGATATTCTTAGGCAAAATATAATGGATGTGGTAGCATAAAGATATACACTGAAATGCCAGAAAAACTGGTACACCAATCTAATATCATGTAGAGCCTTCACGAGCACGCAGATGTGCCGAGACACGACGTGATATGGATTCAACTTCTTTGTGAAGATATTCTGTAGACAGATCACACCATTATTTTTGCAAGGCAGTCCATAAAACCATGGGAGTGCTAGATGGTGGAGATCTCCTAAGAACAGCACTTTGTGAAACATCTCAGATATGCCTGATAATCTTCATTCGAAAATTAAGTGTCCATGAGAAGGAACGAAATTAAGAAGAGTGCTCCTCAAGCCATTTGGAAACTACTGTAGACCAGTAGGGTGGCAAATCATCCTGTTGGAATTGTCCAAGTCTGTCGAAATGCACACGGGACAAGAATGGATGTAGGTGGTTAGAAAGGATGTTAATGTACCTCTGACCTGTCTTAATCGAGTCAAGACGTATTAATGGTCTCAATTAATGCCCCATATTATCACATAGCTTCCACCAGCTTGAACAGTTCCTTGTAATCATGAAAGATCCGTGGATTCATGGGGTTTATTCAACACCACTAAACTGCCATCCTCCCGATACAATTGGAAACGTAACTCGTCAAACCAAACAAAGTTTTTCCAAACATTAAGAGACCAATGACGACATTGGCGAACCCAGACGAGGTGGAGAGTTTTGTGCTGCTGAGGCAATAATGGCACACGAGATGGTCAGCAGCTGCGAAAGCTCATATCAATTAGGATACGTTGCACATTGCATAAGCTGAAACTTTTTGATGGGTCTGCATTGAAATACGCAGCAATTTAAGGACGTGTAGAAAATCTATCTCGTATAAAGATTATTTTTAAACGTAGATGATCCCGCTCTGTCAAGGTCTTTTTAAGGCTGTCCCATTGTCAGAGATTGAAAGTTTTACTGGAAAAATTACATTCGTGGTACACCCTTGAAATGGTAGTGCGCGAAAATCCAAATTTCGCCTCTATTTTGGAAATGCTATGCCCATCTCTTGTGCACTGACGGTATGTCCCTATTGCAATTCACTTAAATCTTGACAACCTGCCATTGAAGCAGCAAGAATCGGTGTAATAGCTTCCCCAGACACCTGTAGTCTTACGTACGCACTATAGACCGAATCGCGTAACGTTGATTGGTTTAATATTACCATTATTTGCATACAATCTGCTATATCAGTTTTTCTGGCTCTTTAGTTACTGAAATAACATAAATATATTAGTGGCAACAAGCTCTTAAGAATTATGGATGATATGAAAACAGAAATTGAATTATGTTGTAAACATCACATTTGCGCCTGGCAGGTATAATAATATAAGCGCACGAAATAAATCTTTTCAAGCAGATGTGGATTTTCCTAAGTGAATATGCTATTTTTTTCTTTGAAAAAGTGCTTAAAAGTAAATATTTCAGTACATAAACAAAAAATATTTCAGTACCCTTGCTATCAACCATTGAAAATATCCTGCATACCCTTTCAAAAAGTTATTGAAGATACTGTCCTTTTTTAAGAGGGAAAAACAGTAATCTTTTAATAAATAAATAAATAATAATTTCGAAAAACTCTTTTTTTAGATCTAGTTACTTTAGAAGTAGCGGACCAATGCACGTTTCTGGAAAATCTCTTTTTCAATCAAAGAACTAAAAAAAAATTCTTATACGATTTGGGGAAAATGGGGCGTTGCCACCTAGGCAGTAATTCACGCTATTTTTATATTAGAAGCCAACCTTTGTTGTTGGTTTTTTTTAATACCTCGAAATATTTCTGGTATTAATCCTTTTCCAGAAAAAGAACGGTTCTCTTTCATATTTCATATCTCTGACACTTCATCATCTTTCATT
Source organism: Argiope argentata (assembly GCA_026289955.1). NCBI lineage: Eukaryota > Metazoa > Arthropoda > Arachnida > Araneae > Araneidae > Argiope > Argiope argentata. Next base: position 6,984,491 of record JAOUZG010025633.1, read on the forward strand.
TAATAGCTATCAATGATAAACAGCAGCAGCGAAATATTCTTAAATCACAGGTTTCCGCTTCGTTCTCGTTTGAAAAATCGTGACAACTACTTGCTGTTAAGCGATTTTTTTGGAAGGGCCCATCCAGTTTTATATGATGCGGTGGTGGATATTTTTTTTGGTAATGGGATATATTTTTTATTCACTGAACGTTTAGTTGAATGTGCTATATATATTTTTTTTTGCTGTGCTCTTGTTTTGATATTTTTCCTGGTTGTTATTGAAGAGTCTCGTCGTGCAATGATGCTCTTCTGTTGATGGAAAGAAAATCTCCACATATAGATCTTATTTAAATAATTGGTAATCGTGAGGTATAAGCAGGTTTTAAAGATTATTTACTAAAATTCGTGTTTTGTTCAGCGGTTATTGTAAACTTATCAAGATTATCAGATCAGCACAAAATACCAAAAAGGGTGAAATAGATGATTCGTAAATCGACTAGACTAGACTAGCTGAAAGTATTCTTCCGTATTTTGAAAACAGAATTTAAACCACAAATGGAAGCCCTTCTTTCAAATTTTTTAAACCTCCCACACAATGATATGCAAGCTAATTCCCTCAACCATTCAGAGTGAAATTGCCTTAACATATGTGAAAATGGTATTTTACTGCTATGGTAAATGATTTTAAATTTTAGAAACTTGAAAATGTAAAGTGCATTTTGCAGCTTGTCGCTTTTCTTAAATATTTAATTAATTTCTTAATCACTTTTGCTGTTAAACTCCATCTTTTACAATAGAACCCTGTGTGATCAAATATCGTTTTCTGGAATGAAATTATCATGTATTATTATTAAGTGTCTGGAAAGTCATCTCTGTAGACTTGAATAGTTACAAGTTATTAGCTGAAAAGGTACGATTCGAGTTCTGAGAGATATAACCCGGATTCCATGTATTATATCCACCAAGTGAACATTTATCACAGATACAAGGGGCTTCCAAATTTATGGTATAAACTTGGAACAAAGGTACGAATAATATCGCATTGAAAACTTTGGTCCCAATCCATTTCTTTAGTCATAAATACTTGGTCTCTCAGTTCAACTGAAACAAGATGTTTATTTCTGACTTCTAAATTAGTAATTATTTAGAAGATATTTTAATGAAATATTTAATATATTTAATACTTTTTAGAAGGAATTTTAATGAAACGTTCAGCAGTGATATATTTATTTAAAATAATTGTTAATTGTTCAGTAATGTATGAGTGCGAGTAATGAACAAAAACAAAGAGTTTAATGAAGGCGTCACTGGAAAGTACATTTTTAGTGCAAATGCAATAATTGTTCAAAATTGTTGTTGTTACTTGTGACACTTGCCATGGACAAACTTCCCGCTGATATAGCAGAAGATTTAAGCCGAAAGGAGCAACTCTTTTTTTTGAGGTAGCGCCAAGTGGGGCCAAGAGTACGACTTAGCTACACACTCATCACATTCGTTTGCACACCCCCTTTTTACAGAGGGGGCATAATAACACATCTCACAGAAGAATAACCATGCCTAAACCGGAACTCGAACCCGGGACTTCCAAAACATGAGGAAGACGTGCTACATCTGTGCCAGAAAACCTGCGTTCAAAATTGTGGCTACCAATAACGATACAGGCTTGACATAGTCAGTAAAGTGCTTGGCATACATTGTCAAAAATGCATTACTTTGATAAAATTTTCATTTATTTAAAATAATTATTTATTTTAATAGGAATGATATTACCAGAACTACTGAAAAAGGCTCCATTCTTCATTAGTAATAGAATGTGATTTCAGCAAAACAGAGTATCCTCTTTTAAGGCATGATAGATCAGACATGATGGACCACTCCCTTGGCCACCCTGACCTCTTGATTTATCGAGCATCGATGACTTTTTGTGGAGTCGTCTGAAGGATCTTGTCTGTGAAACTTTGTTTGAATTAGATGAGATCTCATTGCTCGAATATCAGTGGCTGTTGCACGCATCTATGAAATATCTGACATCTTTGGCAGTGTTTGGCTTCATCGACGCTGTGAAGTATTTATATGTTAACAGCGCCATCATTAAACACTCATCTTCTTTTTCATCTCTTATTTGCGTCATTTGAACCCATACAGTCATATACAATAAATGACTGTTTTAAATAAATGTAGCACTGTTAAAAATTTCATTCAACTTTCTTATCTAGTGTAGGAGTTAGAAACAAACTAACTTTCTTCAGTTTAATTGAGACACTCTGTATTCATGACTAAAGAAATGGATTCCGACTTTGTTTTTCTAAATGAATAACATTACCACTTTTATTCTCTACCTTCTATCTAAGTTTGTGCTATGAATTTAAAATCCTCCTACGTATCTTTTCAGAGTCTGATTGTATGCTCAGATTCTTCAAATTGAAGCAGCCGCTGTTGTCTATTTGCAAATTAAACTTTGATTTCCTGAAAAGAACCGCCTTCCAATGGTCAGTATTGAAACTAAATGCTTCAAATATTCTCCATTTATGAGAAGAAGATGGATTCTCAACTGTTTAGTAATCCTATGAGAAGATTTTTTAGAAAGATTTTTTTCTTGTCAAATAACAGATTTTCTGTTCTGTAACCATCGCTTAGGTTGAGCTAAGGCAAGATTTAAATAGTTTTTGAATTTATATTTCATTTCTATAAGTACAATATACGCAATTAATCTTAATACATTTTTAGACCACTCTTATCCCAATCTTCTGACTTCAGGTTTAGGTTTTAAATCATTGCAAAATCAATAAAAGGTAGAAATATTAACGCATTTTAAACACTGATCCCCCCTCTCTGATTTGACCCATCATTAACTTCATAGAGTCTTTCTAATTCAATGTGTCCAGCAAGTCACTTTCTTGTAAATACATGGATTGCACCATGTTTCCTATCTTAATATCACAGACAAATCTTCACTTCGCTCTTTCAAGGAATATTAATTTAAATGAAAACTCTGGGTTTTGATTATAAAATTTAAACTTAATTATATTTTGCTTTATTCAATAACATTTATTTAACATAATCGGTTCTTTTGCACAATTAATATAAATTCATTGATTTTTTTAAACTTCTATTTAAGGTAAGCAATAAATAAGAGATAATTTTAAAATATTGATATATATTCAGCTTTCCATAGTACTGTGGTGAATTCTATATAAGCCAGATAACATCGCTCGAGTTGAAGTCGACTTTTGGCTTTATCGGTATATTACTCGGCTACGAACCTTTAGATTCGGATTTCGGGGGTAGCGTTAACCGTTAATAACCGACAATGGTAACCCGATGACCGACCTTGGATAACGCAACCTTCGCCCGTAGCCTCATTTAATTGTCGGGCCGCCCTCTATCGGCAACTCAAAGACCTAGAAAAGCATTAAATACGTCAGTTGTGAACTTCACCAATAAAAAGCCTCATATAGGTATTGCTCGTCTAACCAGAGAATGTGGTGAATTCTGTATAAGCCAGATAAAATCGCTCGAGTTGAAGTCGATCTTTGGCTTGATCGGTATGTTACTCAGCTACAAACCTTTAGATTCGGAGTTCGGGCCTAGCGCTAACCGCTAATAACCGACAATACTGTGAAATGCAGTAAACGTTTCAATAAAGTTGAAATATAAACAAACTTCTTAATATTACACAATCGGTCGTTAAATTACCTTAGTAAAAACTCAATATGCCTTAAGAATTTCTTTTCTCAGTTTATGCTAACTATATTATTAACGAAGCGTGATTGTTATGTTTCGAAAGAATTTTTTCCAAGGATCAGAAATAAAGTGTCTTCCTTTGTTCTAGGGTAACCGAAACAAAACAGAAAGCACCATATGCACAGATGTCTTCAGAAATAAGTTATAATCGCGTATTTCATACGAAACAGCACCAATTACGGAATAATTTACGTAGTAACGAATTTTCAGACGTAATGGACGCTAAATGACCTTTCGGGACTCAGTTCAACAGATGCAGCATTCTCATTTGCATGAATGCTCGCATTGTGGCGCGTGTCAACGCACCCATTAAGCATTTCTCGGCGCGGAGGAAACCCCATATTTTGCGGTTGTCAGTGAGTGTCGAGCGCCGAATAGGGAGACGAGCGGGACCTTTTGGCTATAAATAAGAGAAGGGGAGACGTCCTCTAAATGTGGATGTGTGGCCGAGAGAAAGAAAGCAAACCAACTTCGAAACGTTTGCTTTCTTTCTCTGGTAGCAAAAAATTGTCTGACTCACTCACTCACAAACATGAGTGTTTTGCAACAAGGAAGAGCAATTTCTTTTTTTTCATCTCTCTTGCAGTTTGTATTGTCTGTGACGGAATGGCTGGAAAACCGCAAACTGCGGAGCATTTGATTTCAAACCAAAATAGTTATAAACCATTTACTGCGTCACAGGGCTGAGGTTTAGTGAATAAGACAACAGTAAAAGAAATGGTTTTGAATAATGATGTCTTATTCATGATTCAAAAAAGCCATTTAAAGATGCGACTTTAAATAATTTTCCTCGTTCATATAAATATGGAATCAATTCATGCTCATGTAGAGCATGTCAAATCCTCTGCGGGTTTTAATTTTGGAATTTAGTGTGTTTCTTTTGAGTGAGTATATGTATCTAAGCAATAAATAAGAGAGAAGATATTCTCAGTTTCGTTATTAAGTGATTTTGAACATCCTCAATAGAAGTTATTTCAATTTGAAATTCAGTGAAAAATTAACGATATGGTAAATTGAAATATTTTGAAAATTTTAATATTTAGAAATATTAATCATAAATTGTTTCAAAGTTCTGATGGTCGATTTATTATACATATTTCGTAGGAAATCTTTGTCGAAATAGAGAGTACACATATTGGACATAAAATAACCTTTCTTTTTTTGTGGCTAAAATTGGTAAATGTAATGAAATTAACCTTATAGACTATCGAAAGCCTAGGGAAATCAATTCACAAATAATGATAACAATAATCTAATAACGAATATAGCCAATAAGAAAGATCTGATGACGAAAATGAACCACAATGATTACACTAAAATGAATTATGAAACATTCCATTAATGTTCGAGAGATTAACATATTTCATATGGGAATGAATGCTATAATGTATGAAACTCATAGAAAAGGATATTTTATTTTTCAATATTAAAGTCTCTAGGCCACGTCAAACAATCTTAATAACTTGCCTTCCCTATCTCTAAAATATTAAATCGCCAAACCTTTTATTTTACTGTTAATTTTTCGATGCTTTTTATTTTCTGCATATAAAATCTGGTTTAATTTCATTCATTCGTTTTAGTTGTAGATGTTTCGAAACAGGAAAATTTCTCTCTAGTCAATTTTTATTACCTTTCAAATGAGAGGGATTTTTTTAATGTGTTGACTAATGAATAGTTTCTGTAAAAAGTATATAAAACTCATGAAGGCGCGATTATTAAGATAATTTATTCAAACTAAGATTATTTTAAAAGGTATAAGGCTTGAAGCTGTTTGTCAAAAACAGTAACTAATAATTCCTTACTATAGGTTTTAATCTTCGTAAAATGATTAGAGCAGGCTTTTGTGTATATGCTAAATCTAAAAAAATACATTACTCTCTTATCTCGTTTCTGGCAAGATATGAAATATATAATATACAGGGTGTCCAAAAAGTTCCCGTACTGATGATCTGTGAATTTATTTTACAAAAACAATAGGTTTAAAAAGAATTATTTTTATGCCAATGATAAAAAGCACTTTTAACATAACTAAGGACAAAAATACTGAACTTACATTTATAATAAATGTTCAAAATGTCCATCCCTTTCTTGGAGACAAAGCTGAACTCGTTTGAGCATGTTTTTCGAAACGCGTTTTAACATGCCAGGAGTGATTTCTTGTATCCTTTGGGTAATTGCGATTTTCAAATCATCTATTGCTTGAGGATCACCTTCATAAATTTTGTCTTTTAAATATCCCCACAGAAAAAAGTCCCGGATGGTCAGATCAGGGGATCGAGGTGGCCAAAGATTTTTTGAGATAAGTCGATCATCGAAAAAAACTTCAAGAATGTCCATGGTTTCATTACTCGTATGGCAAAATTTAATATACTTGAAAAAAAATCATGAAAAATGATTTTTTAAATTTGGAGTACGGGAACTTTTTGGACACCCGGTAGAAATCATTTTAAAAGAACTTTTTAAAATAAGATTAAAGTCACTAATTTATACAACTGTTGAAAGATTAAGTTGCAGTAAAATTGAAGAAATATTTCTTTTCTTCGGAATTTACATTATAGTCACGTGATACAACAACTTGTTAAATTGTTTACTAATTCGCATATATAGATTAAATAAATTATTTGTATTACTTTCTTAAATTACATTAAAAAAATATTGATTTAAACCAACAACATTGTGCAACTGATGATGTTTTATAAGTTAAACCTTTTGGTCTACAACTATCAAATCTGATACAAATATATTTATAAAAGTTGGAATGTAGTTTTGGAGGGTTTTTTTTAAATTCCTTAATGCAAAATAAAACGAAATTTCCTCTTCTTTTTTTGTTGCATCTTCCTAAAACATTATTAGAAAAATATCCATTCTTTCAATCTTTAATTTTTTTTATTGACTTCTTAAGTATAAAGTTTGCTGTCGATTAATTTTTTTCGCCTGAATTTTGATTTTTTTAATAAATATTGTTTTATCATAACTTTTCGCAATACTTTTGCTATGAATTTCCTATGATTTCAATTGTTTTATCAAATATTTAATCGCATAATTTTTTATATATTTTTAAACTAATGAAGATAAATTCCATTTATTATTTGATTATTTTGCATTAGAAATAATAAAATGATGTTACAATGTCTACAATTAGAAGATAGATAGAACAGAAGTTACGTTTTTAATCTCACTATAATGTCATTTAAGTGATTTGATTAAGGATATTTTAGAAGAGACCGCGGGATCTAATATTTGTCATAATGTGATGTTCATGAATATTTCATTGAGGAAATCATGAAACATCAAAGGAATTAGATTATGAAACATTAGGAATTTAATTAATACCAAACACAATCAAGATTAAAGTGAATAACTTTATTAAACTCAACTAAAGAAATTTAAGAACTACATGGTGGTCAAATATACTTAGTTGCAGATAAATACAGGTGCTAAAGATTCGAAGTAGGTATGTTTTGCCTTCTTAGCATTACTCTCTGAATCTTAGGCACCCTTTTTAAAATGAAAATTTACATTTTTCAAAAAAAAATGCCTTCAAGCTATGCATTTCAGATAATTTCTAAATTCCCTTCATTCGGGCATTTTCTAAAATAGCAGGCAGGACTTCTGTTTAAATTGTTATCTGAAACAGCCATTCGTCCGATCTTAAACTCCTCCATCACCATGATTCGAATTCTAAACAGTCACTAAATCCTGTTTCTGCCACAGGATGGAATTAAATAAAGTGATATTGTTAGGGAGCGTTAAAAAATGGTCGGGCCTGCTATTCTACACAGTAATGAAAGTGAAACGAGGCGTGTCCAACAGAGAGCTCATTGTCCGAGGGGTCAATTGCAGAAACGACACCAAAAAAGAAAGAAAGAAAGAAAAGTGAAAGATTTCATTCTCTCTTACACACACTCTCCATTTTAACAGTTTTGAAACAATTGCAAAAGTTGATTTGACATTAATCATATACTTAAGACATACGTATGCAACGAAAAAAAAATGCTAAAAAAGATAAAGACGACGATAGGAATGGAATTTAACTTAGATCAAATTAAATCTTGATATGCAAATCTGTTGATAACTCAATAAGTTCGTTATAAGATTACTGTTCCTTTTCTTTTTTAAAGAACAACTATTTAATTATCTTCTTATTCGTTATCTAGAGACTCCCACTGTCATTACACATTTCCAGTTGAGTGTTTCCATTTCTTTAACTCAAAATTAGGCTTTATATATTTTGTTGTCCGCTAAAAGTAATTTATTAATTGCAGACACAGTAGCAATAATTAAATGGAAAGTATTGTTAGGTTAAGAAAAGCTAGCTTGCTTGATAATTGAAGATGACGCTTTGTTCCATAAGATGGAAAGCAAAAACACAACCGAAACTTACAAAAAACAATACTAAACGGTTCATAACAAAGCAAATAGAAAACTTATAATGAGCAAACGGAAAATTATTCATGCCAAAACTGAAATTGTGTCCAGGAAAAACAACTAGACAGCTTGTCCCATGATCTAAACTTTAAAAAGAGTATTGATGCTTGTGTGAGCGCTTCAGTTTATATAGTATCCGAGACAAAATATTTTTTAAAGAATTTCTATTAAGTTTTCTAGAAGAGTTCGGATCTCAGCTTATAATATAGATATCGTCATAATTCTGTATTTTTCTGAAATCTTTACTTATGCTACAAAATTTGCAATTTTAATCGCCAATGTCGGGGGTCGATCATTGACCTTGGATCCATTCAACATCTATTAAGGATATTTATAATTGCCTATTTTCAGTGATGATACTGATATAGAAAAAAAAAGGAGTATTACAGGTTCGTAAATAATGAGATTAATTATAACCTCGTGTATTAAACAGAACATAATCCATTTAGTAAAATATCTGGATATCATAATATTGACGTTAAAAGTTTGCAGTTTAAGGGCGAGTTCAGATATTTCAAATATTTCTGGATTGACAGCACATATTAAAACAATACATATTTAATGTTATGTAAGTAGTATATAAATTGATAGTCAAAATGTCAACCGAATTTGTGAGTCAAATAAAATCATGCATTTCGTAAGCATGAGAATTATTTATAAAAATTAAGTGCATGTCGTAAAAACAGTATGAGTTAATATTTATAACTCGATAAATATTTCCATTTATACTAATAATATATTTAATTAATTTAATTTAGCATTTAAATATTTACAATTTATGAATAAATATAATCATAAGGCTTCCAGTTAAGTTTTTTCTAATAAAAAATAATAATTTAAGATCCATAATTGCTCACTCTGTTTTAACAACAACAAATTTTTTTTTGCAACAAATATATATAGATAATTTTTTTAAACTTTCATTTTCAATTTTTCTAGCTAGTAAACAAAGCTTTGGAGCTCAACCGATTTTGAGATGAACTAAAAGTTATGATGTCATAGTTCTGCGTCAATCTTTTAAAAATGCATCTGCTTTCAAAGAAACATACATAATAATAATACAATACTGGTTAAAGCAGGTAAAAATATATTAGTTTAAAAGAAATTTATGAATATTGCCCTTTACGCTTTGTTCCTTCCTATGCGATTTCGAGCTTCAGTTATTCGTTGCTTTCGATTATTCAACACCCCAAGCGCAAACAACAACCCATTCTCATATGATAATAATAATAATAATAATAATGACAATGGTTTTACATTATTCAGAATTAATATGAAAAGGATAATATAATATATTTCACATGCAATCGAAGAAAGGCAGCAAAAATTAAAAAATTTTGTATTTTATGCCAAAATAACTCATTTTTTACTTCCTATTATAGTGAAAACTGAAACAAACAAACCAAAAATGGAGTATGAATATCTTTCTTTCAGTTTATTAGGTCCAGAATATGGAACAGATCAATAGTTTTGATAATAATACCTCTTAAGAAATTTCAATTAATTGAATCTATATTTCCAAGCATCGAGCTCATATTAATGCAAATATACAGATTATAAAAAATAATCAGACGATGAATTTGGTTATGAATTTAAAACAAATCCACAATTTTGATGATAACGTTGTGTACTAAACTTTATCTATCAAAGAACCTGCGTTTTTAAATATCATGTAAATGGAAGTGACCTGGCAGATAAACACCTTTTAAAGAATTTAACTTAAAATTTTGATAAAAATATTTGATTCCGATAATTTTGCTCTCTAGTACACTGCAAATTTTTGAGTTATCACTGTCAGAGATAAATAAATAAACAAATATGATTCTTAAAAAAATTAAGTTTCAGAGAATTCAAAAAGAGAAGATCAACAAAATTTCGTCAAGTCTTCGTTCTAAAGATCAAATTTTTTAACCTTTAGAATGCTTTCTCATGCGAGAAAATGTACATAAAAATAAGACGCTACTAACTTGGGAATTTTTATCTAAATTCTCTTAGCCAGGAAAAACTGCGAAGAAAAACGAGTTGTTATCAAGGGATTGCGACTGTCACTGCAGTTAGCGGTATTTCTGCTTGGGGCCTGGAGGGGCGAAGGTGTCACAGCCAAGACAGATACCACCCCTCCGACAGTTCGAAGTTACCGTTTTAGAGATCTCGGCATTTCCCCCAAGAGAAAAGTAAACAAAAAACCCCGCTGAAATCGAATGCTTCCGAAAGGGATGAAATTCCAGAGATGGAGTATTCAGAATACTCGGAGGGAAAATTTGTTTCCCGCAACTTCCAAGATAATTTGTCACTCGTGATTATGGCTGATTTTTTTTATAGTTAGTTTTTTTTTATCATGCCAGAACATGATATTGTTTTGGGAATTAAGTTTTCTGGCGTCAACAAAAATCCGTTGGCGAAAAATAAAAATTTTATTTGCACGAGCATCTAAAAAAAATCAGGTTTTAATAACGCGTTGCCATCACATTTACAAAAGCTCTGCTATTTTTTTAAAAAAATAAGTTAATGACTCCAGCAAATAAAACCTAGAAAATTTTCATTTTGAGCACGTGATTATATGAAATGAAATAAATAGGAAATGTTTATTTCATTTCATATAATATTTTTTTTAACAATAAAGGTGAGACAAAGGTTTTATGATCATTTACAATACTAAAATTAATAATTCAACGAAATAATTAAAATGAACAAAATTATAATTTAAACTCCTCGAGCGCGTGGAGTTTGCCCCCTTAAGAAATTATGTTCTGACATGATATATTGAAATATGCATAGCAGATTTCATTTTAATCTTTTTTTTTATTTTTTTTGTGACAGAGTAAAGGAAAAAACTCATTTTTTTATTAAAGAATATTTTAAGAATTTATTTATGTTAGTTTCTTCTTATTTTTTTCATTTTATTAATAGTTCGTCAAACCCATTAACATCCTAAATAAATATACAAAACGTTGAGACAGATGTTTAATTATATTTAATACTTCTAATTGTCATAAACTTATCCAACGATACAAAAAATAAATTTTAACATAAAGTTATAAATTATGAATAAATAATTCAAAATGGCAATAAATAATATAATAATGAAATATAAATGTATAAATTGCTCTATATGATAGAAAAAAAGGTTTAGGGTAATCGATTTGGAAATGAACCACCAATTTGGTATTTAACCGATTCTTCAGAATAAGTGATTACAAGAAAATGAATGTATAAAATATTAATTAATTTGTTAACTACAAATCATTCGAAATTTAATAGTGTTCTTTAATAGCACATGATTAGTAGCAACTGATTTTTGACAAGAGTCATTTTTTATACAATTTTAAAAATATACGTAATAAAAGTATTTTCACTTTTAAGTTAAAATAAATTTTTTTTCAGGACAGTTTTTTAAATTAATTTAATTGATTTATTTTATTTAACGTTCATAATTTTATTCTCTCAATTTAAAAAAATTTAAAAATATATATTTTTTGGTATATATAAGATAAAGCTATGCTATTTTAACAGTTGAATTTTTATCAAGGAACAATAATAAAAATAATAATTAAATCTTAAAAATGGAGTAATACAAATCAATATTAAAGCATTATAATGTTATAAAACTTGAGAAAAAGATCGAGTTTTCTTAGTTTCTTCTTCTTCTTCTTCTTAT
>JAOUZG010025633.1:6996401-7008582 GCA_026289955.1 Argiope argentata
TATATATAACGTTTGATACACCACGAAAATATTCGCAAGACAAAGAATTTAACATTATATAAAAAATTTCTAAATAGCAAATAAAGGTGAAACATATGCTGAAACCTATTAAAAAGGAATGACACTGTTAAGATATTGAGGTTTAAATTAGAAGTTTCTTAAGTCAATTAGAAAACGAATATTAAAGTTTGTTCTATCAAACCGAAATACGTTATATATCCCACTACCACAATTGTTCATTGTCCTTAACAATTATAGAAGAAAAAAAAAAGATGTAAAATTTCAAAAAATAACCAGTTTTTTTAGATGTTATATAGTTTTAAAGTATATTCTTCATAGGTGATATAATAAAAATTATTGCAACTTAAATTTAAAACTGCAAAGAATAAAACGTATGATTTCAGAAATGGGTAATCATATAAAAATAATCTGTAATCAAATACAACCTTTGAGAAAAGCAATTAAAAATGAAGACAACATATTTTCGGATAAAACGAATAAAGTTACAACAAACAATAATATTTTAAATATAAATAAATAAAGTTTTAAGGTAATTGTAACATATCAAATACACATTAAAAATATTAAGCTCTTGAAATGAATTTGATACCTTTGAAATATAATTAAAAAGAAAGATTTCAATTTTCTTTTTAATAGTAAATAAAAAAAATTACTTACCATGAAACGAACGGTGATAATCAAAATGCAATACTGATAGACATAGATTTCATTGAAAAAATTTAGAAAAGTTAGAATAGTTGATCAAAGTGTTGCATCAAACAAAATACTGTAAATAAAACTTTTGTAATAACCAAAATGCTGGAGCATGATTCTTTTAATCCGTAAAATGGATACGGAGCTAGAAAATTTTGCTCGTGTAATAAAATAACGCTCACAGCTGCAAGAAAAGAATATTAATGAAATTAATATTTACAAAAAAAACATTCAGAAAAAAAAATCCTTAAATTATCGTTTGCTGTTTCCAGAAATCGTTAAGTTGAGTTGTTCAAATCAAATTTAATAAGTTGCACAATGCAAACACTAGCAAGTCATTTATTATTTATCATGTACTATGTTTTCGACATAAACTAATAAAAATAGAAGTTCTTTTCCTGTTGACATGAAGTTAAAAATGAAAATTTTTCTCGCTGACGTATCCGATCTTACGATTTTTCCTGCTCTATTATTTCATTTTGACATGTTTGTTAAAAACGATTCTTAGTATTAAAAAAATGATTAATTTTGACCGAGAAATTCTGATTTTGATTTTTTATTCTTTTTATTATGTTTTCAAAATAAATTTACATTTCTTTAAAAATTAAAAGTTTTTTTCGGCTCACATAATTTAGATTGTAAAAATTTTCTTGTGCTGTTACAGTTTGATATTCTTAATAATCTTAATATAATGAAAATTTTCCAAATGTAATTGAGAATAGATTTTACATGTCTCGTCTAACTAACAAGGAAAGGGATGGGGTTGAAATCTGATTTCAAAATGAGATTTAGAATAATGATAATATACAATTAGAATGTTCAATCATGAAAGTATTAAAACGCAATGGCCAGTAAGTTTAGAGAAAATGTTCCTCAAAATTTTGGTAAAGGTTATATACTGATAACTTGATTATTCATTTAACTTCTCCCAATGACATGGTAGTCTGGGTAACAGTATCGTATGCGGAAGGTCAAGGGTTCGAATCTGGATGGGATTTTCCCCCTTTTTAAAAATTAACAAATGCCTTCAATTGATGTTTTTTTTTAATTTTTTTATCCAAAAATATTTATCATCGAAATACATAAAAATAAAGTTACATTAAAAAAATATATAAATACGGATGCATTTTTTAAAAATTAGATTATTTAAATTAAATTAATTATTTACGGAGTTTTAATTAATATGCTACTTATTTTTATTCTAGAATAAATTATTATTCTTTTAATATTTAAATTATATTTATAAATTATAATAGGGAAAATAATTAAAAACATAAAATTACAGTTATGGCTACAGATAATTTAATTTGTTTCCATCATTTTCAAACAATTAATTTTCATATTCATGGATGTTATTTATAATAAATTATTCATTCTAAAAGAACAAAACTGTTATTTATATCAAAAACTGAAGCGAGCAACTGATATTTATATAAACAAATGGCCTCAACTGCAGTAATCAAAAGAAATAGTTGAGAGCAGATGTTCATTTATTGAATGCGTAGGCAGATGGTTCAAAGCGTACTAAGCGTATACAAAATTCTTCCTATTTAATCGAACATTATCAAAAAATAAATTTCCGATAATATGGAATAAAAATTCAATCAATTGTACCCTATAAATTGTCATAACAAATTTTAATAAGATGATGAAGTATGCAAAGTACGCTACCCAACTTTCTGATGAAAGAGAGCTTTTTCTAAATGTAAATGAAGTTTGCTTTCGCATAGATCTCTTTAATAAACTTTTCTCATGTGGACAAACACCATTTATCAGTTGTGCTAGATGTCGAAATATATTTTGTTTCCAATGTTTTTACTACAGTTGCCATTCTAGTTCTTGTATATAATCGAAAATAAATGTATATAGGATAATTCATTAGAAATATCGAATAATTTTTTTAGGATGTGAGTATTTAAAATTAATAGTTATCACCATTTATGTTACATTTATTACTATTTGTTAAATACTAAATTACAATTTAAGTATTAAAATAATAAACATTTATCCTTTCATAAAAATAAGTAGCATTTTAATTGAAAGTATCTGTAAATAGTTAATTAAACGTAAATTATTTCATTTTTTAAAAATGCCTCTGCATTTTTAATTTTTTAAAATTTTAATTTTATTATTATGTATTTTGATATTAAATATTTATTTTTGAACAAAAAAAATTAAAAAAATTAATTAAAAGTATCTGTAAATTTTAAAATAAGAATTATTAAAAAAGGAAAAAATCCCATTCAGGTTCGAACCCCTGACATTCCGCATACGAGTCGGTTTACCTAGACAGCAACTCCACTGGGACCAATCGGTTGGAGTTCAATTATCAGTATATAAGTTTTACCAAAGGTTTGAGGACCATTTTATCGAAATTTACTGGCCATTGCGTTTTAATATTTTCATGAATGAACATTCTAAATGAATACTATCATTATACTAAATCTCATCCCGAACTCAGATTTTAACCCTGTTACCTCTCCTTGTAAGCCTTCATAGATTACATGTTCTGCTTTCCTAAACATACAGTATTACAATATAAATTCCTGGCATCCATGATACATATTTTTAGTTTTGTATTTGTAACGAAGTTACAAATTTTTAACGAAACTAGAATTTTTAAAAGTAAGATAAAATAAAGAATTTCTAACTAATGCTATTTCAAATAATGTGTTCTTTGTATGAGCATTATATTAAAGCAGGTGTTATATCAATCTCAATTCCCTAATTTATAGTAAATTTATTCACTTAAAAAATAATTTATGTTTTTCATGAAAAACGTTACAAATAAATATTTAAGAATGAATTTCTTCAATCACTTGCTCGAAATGACATTTTTATAGGTTTTATTTGCTGTAGTCATCAACTTATTTTTGTAAATCAGAGCTATTGTAATTGCAATGACATTACGTTATTAAAAGCTGATTTTTTTTGAGATACTCGTGCAGATATGAACATTTTTATTTTTTGCCAACGAATTTTTTATTTTTCGTCCAAGGACTTTTGTTGACGCCAAAACCCTAATCCCAAAAACAACATCGTGTTTTGACATGATAAAAATAAGCCTTAATTGATTAATAGCAGGTATAACAGTTGCATCAGTTTATATTCCTTAGAAATATCTGGTGATTCCGATCAGAAGGAAAAAAAATTAAATGATATTTCTTAAAAATAACTCTCATAATCATAAAGTTTTGTGATACAATAACATTTACTTTTGGCCGAATAAATGTCAGACTTAGATTCTCTTAATGTTTCCTATCGTTGCACTAATCGATATGAATCGATGAACAATCATTTACTTTTGGTTTATGACGCATTCGGGGATAGGTCCGACAGAATGGTTCCCCAGGGACAAAATGATTGCTTCTTTCCCTCTACCTATATATTATGGGTTTATTATATAGGGGAAAACAGCCTGCTGAGAGTCCGAATGGAGGATCATGCATATGGTTTTAGCAGCACAGTCTTTTCACCAGATTGCAATGACTCAGCATAGCAGCAGGATTCACGATGAATTAAATATGATTTGACCAATTATTTTACCATTGGCTATAATCTTTTAAGATTAAAGAATACTGAGCTATATCTGAGATTAATGAGTGTGCCCCGTAAGCATGCACACACGCGCGCACACATTTCTTTGTAAAAGAATGGATTTGTGTTTGCAGGGAAAGATCGTAATTAGCTTCAGTAATTAAAACTTTGCGGTAGTTACAGAAAAAAAAAGACAATAATCAACCTCATCATCTTTATCGTCTAATTTTTAAGTATGGAAAATGATGGAAGGATTGTTTATATGCATACGCTAAAAAGCTTTAATTTAACCAAAACAGAAGTGCTATTTGGGGGGGGAAGGTATTTTCCTTTTATTTAGAAGGGCAAATCAAAAAGTCTTTGTGCCTATTTTTTATTCGCCAAAAACAAGCACATGCAGATATTTACAAATATACGTAGTGTACTACGTACCTTACATTATTTTCCCACATAGTTACCATATTAGTTCAGACATTTGTCCAATCGCAGCACAAAATTACAAATACCCCTGTGGTAGAATTTTTCCGGCTGCCTGTGGAACCACCGTCGGACCGTATTCTTGGCTTCTTCGTCACATGTGAATCTCTATCCTGCCAAAAACTTCTTCAGTGGATCGAAAGCGTGAAAATCACTAGACGCAACGTCTGGACTGTGAGATGGGTGTTCCAGATTCTCCGAGTGAACGCTTATTTTCATGCAAGTCTTCAAGCCCTTTTTGAAACACACCACACCACCATTGAACTCTTTTAGAAGAGAGACACTTTTCCCCGTACGTGAGGTGCATTTCCCTGTGAATTGCTATGGGCGTTTGTCTCTTGCTCCATAGAAAACGAATAACACTTCGCTGCTCATAAGCTGTGGACGTCTGAAGAACAACTGCCATCTTACTGAACAACTGCCATCTTACAACCGCTAAATGAGGGATAGCAACGCCACTCATCGGAGCAAAAGGCAGATATGGCTGGTGCGGTTAGAGGAACGTTCACTGCTGGGAATGTATATGTTCTCTTTGTATTCAGAGCCGTATTTTGGCTTTAAAAAATGGGAGCAAAAACTTTTTCATTTGCCCTCGTAGAAATACAGTAAACTCTAATTATCTCCAAAATCAAACGGTTAAGCAAACGCAAAATAAATAAATAAAAAAATGCAACATTATACGCAACTTATGGATAATAAATACTTAAATTTTGAATTAAAATAAAATAGTCTTTTTCGAAGTGCCAAGCGGAGAAAAAGATTAAAATGAAAAAAAAAGGCCTAATGAAACAAGGACTTACAAAGGACTCAAGTAATGTGAATTTAACTGCTTATCACCTTCTTGAGGGGTAAAATCTTTTGTAAGGGACGATCTCGAATGACTGAAATGTCCAGTTTGATGTTATAAAAATGCTCTTATTCAGAAAATAGTAAAATTATCTCCGAAAATATCAGCATCACGAATTGAAAGACGATTGTGTCAATCAATCTAGGTTTTGAATTTCATCTTTAATATTTTTGAGACGTCCAATTGAAAAGATTTGGTTGCATAACAAAGGGGTAGAATTATTTCTGATCACGCATTACAATTCGACAATTTTTTCTACATGGAAGAACAGAATAAAATGGAAATGAGTTTTTATCTTAAATCTGATCACATGAAGCCATTCTTTTAAAAAAAATATGTAGGAAAAAATAATTTCAAGAACATGGACGCACCTGCTGGGCAAAGGCAACAGTTAGCAGAGCGGCTAGGGGCAAAAGCAGAAAGATCCCGAAAGCGAAAATGATTGATCGCCTGCGAATACAATGCGAATCCCTTTGATAACCTGCCATTTCGTTGAAATATAATTCTACAGGATTCGCAGGCGGATGATTAGAAATTTGTTTCAATGTCAAAACTGTTCTGGAATGCAATCTTTTTTCATCGCTGCAACCATTGTTATTACGGCTGTTTCTTTTCTCTAAGAAGAATATAAATATATATTTAGTTTCTATTTTTTATGTATTTTTTTTATTAAAAACGTCTAGAGAGGGCATTAATCGAAATGTTTTTTTGTTCCTATCTGATTCTGTATTTTAAAAAACTAAAACCAATTTTCATTATTCAGATGAAGAAACGACAATGAATGAAGAAAGGAAATATTTGAAGTTCATTAAGTGTACGACTGGAAATGATATAAATGATTGAGTATTTGATAGGTAAAGATAATTATAAATGGATGGTATGTTCACAGAAATTTGATGACAAATTTGAAAAAGTGAAGTCAGTTTACTTAAGGATGTCTATAGATTATTTATTTAATTATTTTCTTTAAGATTGATTACACGATTTTATGATAACTATCGCAATTTACAAAATTCATCATACTGTTCCGTGAAATTTTTCGTGGGTTCAGTGGTGTCCTATTAAACGAATTCAAATAAATCAAAAAGTGATTTGGAAAGGAAATTACATTTGAAGATAAATTTATTCTTAAAAAGAAATGCTAATGTAATGTATAATATAAGAATAACACTAAGAATTCTTTTTCCATATAAATGGGAAATAAATAAATAAACGATCATTAAAAAAAGAAAAATTCTTTCGGAATAATTTAAAATAATTATGCTTTATTATACTAAAAGAATGCCTTTTCGAATACTGCCATTGTAAAAAAATGATTTCTTGAAAGATAAAAAAAAGAATTTTTCACCTTCTCTTCAAATAATATGTATTATTATCAGACTGGCTCCTTTTCTGTAAACTACGGATTGTAAAATAGACACCTAATGCAATGTCTGATGCAATCAAGTCAGACGAATCAAACTTAAAATGTTTCAATCGTAGTTTTAATTTACCTTTAATCTCTGTTTTCCGACAGAGAGTAAAACCTCAAAAACAAGATTTTGCTTGCTACATGAAAGAATTCCTCATTATAATATAAAACAAAATGACATTTCAAAGAGATTATGATAGATAATCTAATAATAATAATATGTTGTTGTTGTTACTAATGGCACTTGCCATGGACAAGCGCGCTGTCTGTTGCTAGCGATTTTAAGCCAAATGAGCGTCTCTTGTTTTTGAAGTAGCGCCAACTGGGACCAAGACTACGACTTAGCTACAAACTCATCATAGTTGCTTGCACAGCCCTTTTTGCAGGGGGGGGGGCACATACAACCACCTCACAGATAGTACACCAAAGAACAATCCTGCCCTAACCAGAACTCGAACCTAGGATGCCCAGATCACGAGGAAGACGCGCTACCTCTGTGCCAGGAGGCCTGCTAGTAGTAATATAAATTTAATGAGTGAGATTAGAAATAGAAGCATTCACACGTGAGCTAATTCTCAATTAACATTCCTCCTCTCCCTCAAACACGCAGAAAAAAAACTGTTCAAAAACTACTTCTATTTAAATGTAGATTTGGGTTTTATGGCAGCTTTCTTCATAGGTAAGGTTGGCTGACATTTTATAAATGCTCAAAATAGCCTAAAAACAAACTAAAATAATCAATAGAAATTAATGAATATCATGTATATAAATACTAGAGGATGGTTTGGGATAGACCTCGCTATTTCAAAACGCGTCTAGAAGATGAAATTTACACTTTACACCTTTCCAAATGAAAAGGTCTGATCCGAACACGGTTTCGCATCAAGTCCTTGTCAATGAAAGGTTTTACCTGTAATTTATTTTATGGAACTTTAATTAGCTTAACTTTCCCTTTTAGGATTAGAACAAGATCAGTTTTAAAGTGCGATTATTATTGGTCCTTTTAAAGAGTATCTGAAATGGGACAAGAGATTGTATCATGTTTTAAAATACCTATACCTTGATAAATTTCATGCTCATCAGTCCATACACATGGTGGAGCTTTGATCAAATCATTACTGGTCCCCCCCCCGGGTACTGAAATAAAGACACTGCTAACAAATACAGAGACTATATATTATGAATTCAAAACTAACTTTTCTCCCTCAAAAATAAATTTAAAAAAATTAAAAATACTGAATGAAAAATAAATTCGATCATTCATTTTTGGAATGAAATATTAGTACTTACGTATTATACCGTCCATCTTTATCGCCAGTGAGTTGCTAAACTGCCAATTATGGCAATACAGTAATTGTATAATCCGTTGATCTTTATCGCTTGATTTAAATCCGTCGCCAAAAAGTTACTAAACCGTTCGCGATCGTTGGTGAAGACGGTATAATACATAAGTACCGAAATATTCTTAATATGGTACAATAGAAAGCAGATTAATCTTAATAATAATAATTAATCTTAATAATAATAATTTTTGTGTACTGAATAGAATAAATAATATTCTTATTATGAGTATTATAGTGGAACCAATATTATTCTGAAGAATAATGCCCAGATAATTGATTTTAGACAATTAATTTTTTTAAAACAAAGCTATAAGAACAAGAAAAAGCTTGCATAATAGATAAGGATGTAAACATATTTCTTGTAGGCAAGACTAAATAATTTATAAAATATTAAGAATAATTTATTTATAATCAAGCATGCAAAATGGTTGATGTATGTTATTTTGAAGAAATTTTTTTTCTTCTATTTATTGTTCAAAATTAAAAACAAGGATATTGTGGTGAAGAATGCTTTCTCAATATTTAATATATAATTGAACTGAAATATATTATTATATATTATTTAGCATATTGAAACAACATTAGTTGGACAATTTTAAATAGGTTAAAAATACCCAACACATTTATAGTACTTTTTACTAGCCAAACAAGTATTAGGTGTTTTCTTTTATTACAGTTTTCTTTAATAGAAACTCATGATAATATTTTCTTCTTTCTTATAAATTTTTTTCTTTTTCAAAAGAATATTAAAATTGGCGACAATAAATTTTAAATAGTTATTGTAATAATAGAAATGTTCTCTGACAACTTAGGAAAATTCTTAGCTGATTTCTTAGAATACGAATTAATCAAGACCCCAAGACGAAGAATCATGCACGAATAATATATGCTAAAGTTGTATTTAAAGCATCTTTAATATGTAATAATAATAAGCTCAAGATATAATTTCATAATCCTTGGCATCTCAATTTTGTATGATTATGAATGAAAATCACACCTACAATAATAAAGCCAATTGCGCCATCCGAACATTTTCTAGAAATAATAGAAATAATCCGAACATATAAAAAATATTATAAATCATAGAATATGACTTTTTTCCGATATTTTGCAAATCATAGAATGCAACTATTTTCTAGAAATTATAAATCATAAAATGTAGCTATTTTCGTATTACAGTTTATAAATAAGCATCCATAGTGGAATGTGACATTTCATTTAATGCCCAACTCTCTTAAGCTATATATACAATGTCTTAAGTTGCGGTCACAAAATTCTTTCTCTCCCACAATGCAAAATAGATTACAAAATTAAATTCACTTGCCACAGTAGCGTATACATGAGAGAATGAATAAGCTCTTTTAATAAAACTAGAAAGTATGTTGAAGTAAAATCATATTCTAAAGATATATCTTCATTATTAAAGCCAAAAAAAAAACTTATTTCCCTTAAAAAAGGTTCCCTGTAAAAGGGTTTTTATAAATCACACATTCAGTTTTAATGAAAATATTTATTCAATCAACTATTCTTTATTTAAGATTGGGAATTTGAAATGAAATTGCAAACAAAAGCACAATTTCTCTGAATAACTTGCTTAAAAGAAGAAGGGGACCGGATTGCCTGGTTGGTTGGGCATATCTCTTGGCTGTGAGATTGAACCTCGCCGACCGAAGACCCTCCGAGTGTGTGTGGTTGACTCTCGTTAAATCGGTCGTGGTCACAAAGTCCTCCATGTCGATAGTAATACTACTGGGTCAGAGGTGATCGTTCTCAGTTCCAGGTCTAAATTACGATCTGTGGATGAATAAAAAGCATGATTGAAGTCCGCCACGTAAAACGGGGTTTGTGACGTGTGTGAACTAGAAGTCAGACTTCAGCCCTTGAATGCTCAGGGGTCAATACCTTAAGAAGCTACTGCACCCCTCCTTCCGTTTTAGAGTGAAACACGACAGCAACTCAGTTCAGAGGATGCAGAATAAAATAAGATAACAGAAAAGAAAGTGCTGACTGTCTAAGTTAACAAGAAAATTATAGGAAGGAACTGCCTTAGAGTTTATACTTTTTTATTATAAATTTAATTGGTAGTATTTTATCATTTTAAAATTTGGTACTGAGCCTTGCCTCTTAAATGGTGTGCAAGTTTTTACAGAGAAGGTTTGGGCTCTAATGAGTCATTTGCCTCCCCCCTTCTCTCTTCACCAGAAAGAAATCGAATTCCTGAGAGTCACCGATCTCTACTTTGATTGATGTGTTTGACTTTACTTTCCTGCGTGCTTGGGTTTTTCATTAAGCGTGAATAGCTCCGCATCCCGCCCCCAGGTCCTTTTATTTGTTCTGTCAACCCCCAATGGAGCTCAAATAAGGGGTGGAAAAGGTCTGCACAAAGGAATGCTCACAAAAAATACGGTTCTTTGTGGACGGAAGCAAAATAGATTGACGCCCATGACTTTCTTTTTTCTGAAATTATTCAAAGGTTAAGCAAAATAACCAGTTGATTTAACTTTACAACTTTTTACAATTTAAATCGAATACGAAATTTTTACCTCTAAAAATAAAAAAAAATTGTAGAAGAATGATGAAAATTAAATCTTTCATTTTCAAGGCTTTTTCCTTTTGAAAATCAGTATCATTTTCTAAATTTCATATAAAGAAAGTCAAAAATTGTCGCCCAAAATCACAAATAAGATAAATTAAATAATAAAAATCACAGAAACTATCATAACTCTAACTTTTTCTACTAATTTCTTCATCATTTGTAAATAAAACAAATTAAGATCTTATTAACATAACTGAATAAAATGAATATTTATATTAAACTTTCTTTCAAATATTTATGTTGAATGTTTGCCGGCGTCCTGGTTTAGGGGTAGCACGTCTTTTCCGTGATCTGGGTGTCTCGGGTTAGATTCCCAGTTAGGGCTTGATTGTTCTATGTACTATCTGTGAGGTTAGTGAATGTGCCCCCCCTGTAAAAGGAGGCTGTGCAAGCAAATGTGATTAGTGTGTAGCTAAGTCGTAATCTTAGCCCTAGTTGGAGCTACTTCAAAAACCAAGAGACGCTAATTTGGCTTAAAATCGCTGACGGCCGCCAATGCGCTTGTTTATGGGGAGTGCCATTAGTAACAAAAACAACAACAATGTTAAATGTTTAAATTTCTATTCTTGTTCAAATTTTGAGGACAGATAAACGAGATCAGAAAACTTCCCGACAGACAACAAGAGTTAAAAAGTAATTTCTAAGTTTTGATGTAAAGCGTAAAATGCAAATATTAAACAATACCTCAAAGAAAGAATATAATTTTTCTGGCTGATATAAAATTCAGAAATTTGGTAGTTTATTTATTGTTTTAAGATGGAAAATAAAATTAACAAATAAAAATTTTGTTGAGAAATATTTGAAAATTTTACTATTTTAACAAACTTATTGGCAAATTTCGTCGAAGATTTCATTTTCTTCCGAGATGAAGCTGTTGTACTGAAACTTATATTTTAGCAGTGGAGATCGGAAAAAATATCAAGCAAAAGGTGTTTATTCATTCACAACGTTCATTGCATAATTATATTGATTTTTTTCCATGACGGATGCCGTGTCCGATGAATATCATTAAATAGTCATATTATAAGACAAGCAATGAATCAATGTCATACTTTATGACTATATCTGTATATCTTGGTTAACTTGTAATTTATAATGTCTGTTTTTGAAAGAAAGAAAAGCACGAATGTTAAAGTCTCCATTTTTCAAATGTAAATTATGAAGTAGTTTGAAGAGAGTAGCATCTTCCATTAAATTTATTTTATTACTCTTTGGGTATTGATCTCTCAGTCAGAGTGCAAATCTGAAATTTTTTT
>JAOUZG010025633.1:7008982-7034446 GCA_026289955.1 Argiope argentata
CATACGGGAGATTTGCCCATCCTATCTCGAGGACTAGACAAGATAAAGGGGGAAAGTAATTTGCAAACTTGGAGCGCGTTTGCAATGTTGTATGAGTTGACATTTTGAATGAAAGAGTGCATTTGTTTAGTCGTGATTTCCAACAATCTTTGCATAAAAAAGCATTAGAAAGTAAACAGAACAATGAGTTTTCAGTAGATATTTTTATTTTCAGTATTCGAAATATACGTCATCAGATCGAAGTTTTAATGTGTACAAAAAGCGACCTTTTCTCGTGTTGTCGGCTCTTATGTCACAGATTTGGAATAGCACAAACAAAAAATACACTTTGTATAAGTTTTGTACTTTGCATTCAGGGTGTCTTTTCGTATCAAATTTAAAAAGCTCTAAGAATTTGTATTTAACTTGCTTTTCATCATAAAGATATAATTAAATAAATAATAAAAATTTCCGAGAGAAGAACGCTGACTCCGTTGTTTGTCGTTAGGTGCATTGTAAGCAATTTGATCAAGTAAGCCATTATCCTTTTACTATATCTAGACACCAAGTTTCGGCTTTAGTTGTCGCCGTTCTCAAACAAATGTAGGGTAAAAGAGCATAATGGACTTCCTGTATACAATGCGGTGAAATTTGATGTGTGTGAATAATTAAGGAGTGTTATTATTACTATTGGCACTTGCATGGACGGAGATTTTAAGCCGAATGAGCGTCTCTTGTTTTTGAAGTAGTGCCAACTAAGGCCAAGTGTACGACTTAGCTACTAGCTCAACAAAATCACTTTCACAGCCCTTTTTAACAGGGGAGCACATTCATACTCCTCACAGATAGAACACAGAACAACCAGGGCCCTAACCGGGACGCCCAGAACACGAGGAAGACGCGCTACCCCTATGCCAAGATGCCGGCATAAATGAATGTTGTTGATATTAACAGGAGTAATTCTCAATACTTTTTTGGATTAGAATTAATAATAGATTAATACTTTCAACTGTAAACCATGCCATATTCGACCTCCACCAAATTTATGTTTCTCCATTGAGATTTGAAAATACCATAGAATAAGAAAAATAAGATGAATGCACTAAAAACAATTCTAATATAAACAACTTCAATAATCTGCCTTTCTGTTTGAGAATTCTTAATCTCTTTACATATTTAGACATTATACTTATCATATGAGGTAGAAAATGACACCTTGTAATGTACTGGAATTTTGCCTTTAAAATAGACTTCGGTTTTAGTTTAGTTTTGGAGTTTTCTGGCTAAACTGTGCCATGGTTATGGTTAAGATCTTGAAAATATGTGTTCTCCAGCAAATCTTTCACCTATAGCTTATTGCATCATGATAATGGCACTTAAACGTACAGCTATCCTATTGGGGAATGTCATAAAAGATCTAGCAAATTTCAAACGAATATTTCTTATCATAAATTTTTGGATAAGTTCACGGTAAAACTATAGGGTAAGGAGAAAGCGCATGGATACATTAGGGTTAATTAAATATGATGACTGTTATAAAGTATCTGATTGCTATAAATGCATTAGGAGTCATTTAAATCTCAATGTAAAAAAGTGTCAGTTCAATGCAATGTACATCTTACGTGAAAATTTTAAAATGCCTAGATGAATAAATAAATGTGAACATTCGTTTTTACAGTAATTTAAAAAAAAAACTTTTCAATGAGATAATAACTTTTTTCATCTTTAAATAACAACAATATGTTCATTTAAATGTTTAAGCAAGCCACTTTTAAGTAATATAAGTTTGTTAAAAGTATACATTGTGATTTTATTTCGACATGCAATTTTTTTTTCACTAAACACAACGATATATTTTTCTTTATATCGGGATATTATGTTTAAAGTTGGGCTCAAAAATTTCTTAACTCTAGTAGTTAGTTGTTCACATTACCAAATTTTATTAAAATATTACTCGATGTTAAATTAAGCAGAGATTTTAGAAAAATAAATCATCGTTCACAAACAACTGCAACCGTATTTGTACATTTTTATGTCATATGTTGTGAAGATAAAAAACTACTGCAGTTAAAAGTTTTCTAGAAACTTTATGTTACTCCAAGAATATGTTTTAAAAATATAGAATTACTATCAGTGAATAAGTCCCATTTATATGCCACAGTTACATAATAAAAGTTAAAACTCTCCAAGCGTCTAATTTGGAATTCTCTTGGCATAGACATAGCCACCATTTAAAGCGAAAAATTTGGAAGTATGTCTTCAAATATCCTTTGGAAACAAAAGTTTATTTGCCCAGACAAATTGTCTTTAAGCATAAATTTCCTCCAAAAAAATTTCTGTTGGTCCATGGTTGCTAAATTTAAGAGTGAGCCTCCTCAGCATCATAAAGACTTTGCACTCCATTAAACACGAGAGATCTGGTTACGGCCTTTGAAACAGCACAAGAATTTGCATAAATGAGCAAAAAATAATTCTGGTATTTTCGTTACGCTTCTAAAAATGATAGCCATTAGAATGGAGAAAGCAAATTTGGCTATTTAGTTTTTTGAACCTTTCTAAAGAGAGCCTTTTTGATTTCCCGTTGCTACTTCTTGGTTAAAACATTTTTTTGCCGTTTTCTTTGTATGTAATGTCTACAAATAATATTACATTAATAATTCTTGCTCAAACGCACTCATAATTTAGATAGACATTAACTGTTTGGTAAATATCCATAAACCTACATAAATCATTGTAATAATCCTTTTATATTTTACTTAATTACATTGACTTTTACGTAATAGAATATTTATTACACCATCAATGAACTGCTGTTAATTTAATTTTTTGTCAATTCGAAAGAAATTTTATTCTTACATACTCATGATTCCCCCAGGGGGGCACCTCGCAATTGAGGATCAGATGCTTTTGGTATGGTGGTTGGATCTCCCCACCCTTGGAGGGTACAGCAATAGATGGGGGTTGGATTCCTCCCGTCGATGACTGGATGTACTTCCTACGGGAAGGATTGTACCATGGCTGGTAATGGCCATTAGGACTCAACCGCAGTTTTCGCCAGTGTTACTGTTGCGGCAGTTTGGTCATTCTGTTTTATGGTTAATCCGTGTGGTTTCGTGGCGTATCGGAGAGTCTATCTATGACTTATATACTCATGAAATTGATTGACGTTTGGAATTTCTCTAAAATTCATCTTTTGCTTGACACTACAGAAGTGGACTGCCCCACATTCTCGTATACTCTTTAATAAACTTGTCGTGCCAGAGAACCCCTTGGCTTTGGTGTATAATAGTTACGAAATATTAATTTTTGGCGCAAATTTAGTATTTTTTACTGAATATCTAATGCCTTCCTTGGCGAGTTATTTGGCAATTAATCTCTGGCATGGGGTTAATAGTATGCAAAAAAAAAAAAAAATAGATTTCAGACCCTATTTTGAAACAAAAATTTGATAAAAAAACTGGACTTGCAGTCACAAAATTCCATATCAAATCTGATATATTTGTCCTTTTTTAAAATTATTGTTTACATATTTCTGTAAGTACAGACTGACAGGCAGTCAACTTGAATTTGAATCAAAGCTTGATGGATGTATACATTATAGATATTAAATCTGTGTTCCGAATTTTATCTATTTTGTTCTCTCCGTTTTGTAAATATCGGGTTAACTTATACTCGAACAGCCGAACAGACGGAATTCCTCTGAATAGATTTTATACGAAATTTGCTAGAAATCTGCGAATTTTGGGTAAAGTTCGTGCACTAAATTTCAACCGACTAGCTCAAATCATTTTTCAGTTATTTTTGTCACAAACTGACAGACAGACAAATATTTTCCAAAAAATCTACCTTTCGAACATAGTTAGAACTAAAACGCAGAAATTCGCCAAAATCTCATATTTGAATTTTTGGACGATTGCTGTTTTTTCTCTATACTACGTATGCAAGAAAGTAAGTCATATGTAGACTCTCCGACCCACCATGAAGGCACACAGATTTAAACAATAAAGCTAAGAGACCACACCGCCATAACAGCAGCACTGGCGGATACTGCGGTTGAGTCCTAATGATCACCACCGGCCAATGTAGAACCTTCCCCGTAGGAATAACGCCCCGTCATCGATGTCAGAAGTCTAACCCCCACTTATTAGTGTACCCTGCTGAGTGGCGAGATCCAGTCACCATTCCGGAAGCATCTCATCCTCAATCACGAGGTGCCTCTCTGGGGAATTATTCAAGAAAGTAAAAATGTGTTTCATTGCCAAATCTCAAAGATAAAAAGTTTGTTTAATTATGAATTATTTTATAGTACAGTATGCTTTGTATAATTTCAATGCCTCCATATCATTTCAGAAATAATGATTTTTCCAACGTTCTGTAACTAAAATTCCAGTGTGTAATACTGTGATTTCCACAGGGAATGATTAAAATATTAATAATAGCATGTGTATAAGGCATGTAAACATTGAAACTACAATGACCTTGAAAATATTTTGGTTTCATAAACAAGAGTCACTTGAGATCCATATTTACTAGTTAGGAAACATAATAACACTAAATACTGCAAAGACAGGAGACATTCAACAAAATAAGGAAAAGGACGAATCCTTGTAACTTTTCTTGGAAACTCGCGAAATGCGTCACTAAGTCTGGGTACGTGAGTGTTATGAAGACCCCAGTAAGAGAGGAGGTGGAGTTAGAAGATATGGAAGAAATCGATACCCAACAGACGATTTGTTCCAACCAGTCTGGGGGATGAGACAAACAGAACAACGTCTAGTATAAGAGGTTTCCACTTGTAAAAGATCACAAGAAAGTCTTTCATCTTTAATTAGGTAAATGAGAAATCTGATTTGAAAAAGTAGCCATACAAATTCTTAAAAATAAATCATTTCTGTATTAACAAACAAAATGAGATTGAGATTCTCAAAATAGAATTAAAACTTTTCTTATCTGTAATATATGGGGGTAAAACTTTTCTTAACAGTAATTAAGAAAAGTTTTAAAAAATTAAAACGGGTATTTATGTTGATGTTTTGGTCGAAATGGCTAGTGTTGTCGTATAGTTTAAAAATCCTTAAAAATATAAGATGCAAGATTTTTCTGTTTTTATAGACAAAACTTGTTGGAAAATTGTATTTATGTTAAATTGGGGGAGTAAATGGAATTTCTTTTTATTTTCTAGAAAAAAATGTATTTCATTCTTACTTATTTCTCAGCTTTAATACTTGATGATATTAAAGAAAAAAATTGATGAGAAAAAGGAATTCGACCGATAACCACCTCACACATGGGGTTGAGAAGCTTCCGGTGTGGTTTTTGGTTCTCGTTACTCGGGTGAATGCAGAAATGGTCTGGGATTGACTTACCTCTGACGTATGACGGAGCATATCTACCACAGAAAGGATTGTGAAGTGGCTAGTGATAACCCTTAGTATTCATTTTCAGTTCCTGCCAGTACTGTCATGTCGGTTCGCTTTCAGATTTATCCGGGTACTTCAGGGTGAGTGATTTTGAAAAAAACTGCACATGTTCTTATTTAAGGGATGGTATAGTATCGAATATACTCTGTCGACCCCCATCCACTCAAAAAAACTTACTATATTTCTTTGGAAAATAAAATACTTAGAGTCAATTTTATTTCACTACTTGTACATTCTCTGACTATCCGAAAAAACTATATTGGAATAATTAATTAGCTATTAAATAAGGATTTCTTTTCCTTATAACTATTTTTTTGATATAAGATCATTATATTAATATATGCTTTTCTTTTTCCAAAACATTAAATTACTTCAAATACCTTTACGAGTATGCATTCAGATTCAAGAATTTGTACATTGACTTATACCTTCACCCTAAACTTGATGAAAACTATTACACGGTCATGCAAAGTCAAAACAAAAACTTCAACATATCAAAACTAATTATACGAAATTTTTTCAAAACTGTCGTCTAAACCAGAAGATTTGGACCAAAATTCAGATAAAATGATAAACAGTTTCGATAACTACAAATAAAACCTGGTTCTTTTGGCAGATCATAAACTAGGAGACCTACGGTCATTGAACTGAAGGGGGAGGGATGACACATATAGTTCGAGTAAAAATTGTATTAACCTAATTGCTAAATAAATTTGTAAAAGTTTAAAACTTAACGATATAACGTATTAAGACTACAATATGTGTTTTTTCATTACCTAATACAATCGCAGTAATTAGTTTAAAAATTTATGATGAAATGTGCATTAATAATTCACTGGAATATTAATTATTCGTTTAATTGATTATGTTATTTCCTATTTTTTACATAGTAGTCTTTATTCATCGCTGTGCCAGCTCTCTGGATCAGAGGTAGCACGTCTTCCTCGTATTCTGGGAGTCCCGGGTTCGAGTTCCGGTTCGGACATGGTTGTTCTTCTGTGTGCTATCTGCGAGATGTGTGAATGTGCCCCCCTGTAAAAAAGGGGCTATGCAAGCGAAAGTGTGATGAGTGTGTAGCTAAGCCGCACTCTTGGCCATAGTTGGCGTTTCTTCGAAAACAAGAAACGCTCATTCGGCTTAAGTCTGCTGATGTTTTCATCCGCAGGGCTTGTCCAATCTCAAGTGCCATAATTAAAAACAACAATTCGTCGTTATCGCAGGGGATTGCGATGCAGGTTTACAGACTCTTTCGGATTGTTATAACCCCCCCCCCCTCATCAAATCTCTAATAACGATGTCATTCCAGTGAACAATCTTGCATGACACTGGTGTGCGATAGGCATGAAATATTAAACTTTGATGTGAATTTAGAAGTGAATTTAGAATCTAGCGTGTCATCCTTGGCGAGTTTCTTGGCGATTACTTTCTGACATGTGCTAATCGTATCAAAAATAGAATTCGTGTATTAGGCATGCCATTCTCCGCCAATTGAAGCAAAAAACCTTGCTTAAAGTCACAAAATCCCTTATCAAACTTGATGCTTTTAAGTCATCTCATTTTTGAATTACCAGATTTACTTATTTCTGGAAGTACAGATCGACAGACGGTCAACATCTCATCGGATTTCGTTTAAAGTTCGATTGCCGTCTGTGCTAAAGTTTTAAATCTGTTTATTAAATTATAAATTTGTTAACTATTATCTATCTAGCTCTCCTTGATGAGGATATCGTGTCCACTTTTAACCACGGAAAGAAGGGTGCAGTAACTTCTGGAGGTTTGAACCCCTGAGCACCCGAGGGCAGAAGTCTGACTTCTAGCTCATATGAGGATGAAGCACACATCCACACAGCCCCTTTTTACAGAGGGGCATATTCACATGCCTCACAGATAGAACACAGAAGAACAACCATGCCCGAACCGGGACTTGAACCTGGGAATCGTAGAGCACGAGAAAGACGCGCTACCTCTGTGCCAGAAAGCTGGCTTCTAGCTTTCTTTGTTTTGTAGTTATAGTGCTAACTTATAATCGAACAACCCGACAAACAAATGTCTTGTGGATTTGATAGAAAAATTTGTTCAAAATTCGATATAAATCTCTGATCTCTGTTTGGGCTGTGATGAAAGACGTATATGTACCAAATTATATCAATCTGATTCCAAAACGTTTTGAGTTACGCAGACAGTCAGACTGACATTTTCCAAAAATGTGTTTTTGAATTCAGGGAAATCTGAAATGTACAGATTCGCCAAAATCTCGAATTTGACGATTTCTATACTTCAGCTTATTTCTCTTGCCAGAAAGTAAAAATGTTGTAAAATAAATAAATAAAGAAAGAAAAATATTATTTGCAGCCCTTTTTCAATTTATTTATGGGAAAATATATTTACTTACGCCTAATTAAAGTCTCAAGAAAATAAATCACCGTTTGTATGGATGTAACCTCATTTTTTAAAAAGAAAATCATCTAAACATGTGAAAAGTCACTATAGTAGGCAATTACTTATTGCTTCCTTTTCTTAATTTGCTTACATGCATTGCGTAATTACCAGCATACTCAAAATCTATAAGTAATTAGGTTCCGGGTCTATTCAGTACCAGTATGCATTCTTACAGGAAAACAATAAACATCGAAAGGCAACAAATATAGAATCACTTTGAAGAACATTTCTCACGCGAAGCTTCTTCATTGAGTGCTAAGTCTTTTCACATGCGCTTTAATTAGCTTTGCAATAATTCCATTATTGTTCGACAAACTCCTTAGAATGATCGAGAAAGAGCAAAGATGAGCTCTTCCGCATAGATCTAACCTCTTGATGCCGATTGGCCCTTGTGCTGCCGAGCTAATTGAATGATTATCTGGCAACAAAGAGTGTGGAAGCACGTGATTTGTGCCCCGGTTGTTGTAATTGCACAGCTTTTAATTAGATTTTATACGCCACTTTATCGGTACTTGACCGCCAAGAGATATTAATGCGGTGGAAACAGGCAATTTCAATGGATTTTTATGTTAAAAAGGGTATTCAGTTTTTATCATGCGTGCCCAATTATTTCGTTCCGATCTTTGTGACTCGTCATAAAAACTTTGCAAACGATACATATTTTCTCACTGCATTCTTTTTTTATATATATACAGCAGTTTAAACTCGCGTATGTTCTTTTCAAAATGGATGCTGTCTAAAAGGACAATTAATTCTGATATCAGTAATAACTAGATATTTCCCGACTTATTTGGAAATAACCGCAAGACAAAATATTACTAAGAAGTTTATTTTTTTTTATTTGCCTTGTTAGAGACCGTGACCTAAATTAAGATTGTTGTTTATTTAAAGTAAAGGAATGCTTGTAAAATTTCATACAATTCAATTCTACAAAGCAATTTCAGGTTAAAAAAACAATTTTGCTTATATCAAATAAATCTTTCGGCAAAAGGCAATTTCGTGTGTTTGTTTATGAAGAAATTCATTTAGTTTAAAAATATTATTATTTGTTGATGGAAAGGTATGAAATTTTTCGATTTATCTCCTTTTAATCGAAATTATTTTCAAGGTTTGAAATCTACACCTGTCAGGTGAGTGAATTGCAAGAATGCTAAATAATTTAGAAAACCTTCGTTACTTCGAATCTATAATTTTTCTCTATTTTCATTATTTTTATTTCAGTAAAGCTGTGTATTCTTATGTTTAGGTTTTTTTTTATTAATCACACATGCAGTTTTAATAAAAATATTTATTCAGTTAACTGTTTTTTATTTAAGATTAGGAATTCGGAATGAAATTGCTAATGAAAGCACAATTTCTCTGAATAACTTGCTTAAAAGAAGAAGGGGACTGGATAGCCTGGTTGGTGAGGTGTTAGATTCATATCTCTTGGCTGCGAGTTCGAACCCGCCAGCCGGAAACTCTTCGTGTGTGATGGCTGGCGCACGTTACATATGCCGTGGTCACAAAGTCCTCCATATCGAGAGTAATACCACTGAAAGTACGGAGTTAGAGGTGATCGTTCTCTGTTTCAGATCTAAATTATGATTTGTGTTAGAATGTAAAGCATGAATGAAGTCCTCCATATAAAAAGAGTTTGTGTCGTGTGTGAACTAGAAATCAGACTTCTGCCCTTCTGTACTCAGGGGTCCATCCCTCAGAAGCCCCTCGGAATGGGATCGAGATGTTTCCGTAATGGTGGTTGGATCTCGTCACCCTTGGAGGATATACTAATAGGTGGGGGTTAGATTCCTCTCTTCAATAACGGGACGTACTTCCTACGGGGAGAGTTTCACCGTGGCCGGTGATGGCCATTAGGACTTAACCACAATTCCCTCCAGTGTTGCGGTGGTCCGGTCATTCAGTTTTACGGTTTAAATCTGTGTGCCTTCGTGGTGGGTTGGAGAGTCTAGCTATGATAACCCTCAGAAGCTACTGCACGCACCATCTTCCACTGCAAAGCGGTACACTAGAACAACAACAAGGAACAAGTTAACATACTTCAGTACAATAAGGCTCTTTAAAATGAAAGTTTCTATCAAAATTAAGAATTTTATGAAATCATGATTGCTGACGTAATAAAGTACTTTTCGCTCTTGTTCGCCTTTGCTCA
This sequence comes from Argiope argentata, assembly GCA_026289955.1. Lineage (NCBI taxonomy): Eukaryota > Metazoa > Arthropoda > Arachnida > Araneae > Araneidae > Argiope > Argiope argentata. Next base: position 7,018,973 of record JAOUZG010025633.1, read on the forward strand.
TATTTTAATTCCCTTTAGCATTCACAAACTGTCAGTTTTGTTAATGTGATAATTAATCAAATGTTCTCCATTGATACTAATGCTTCGAAAACTATGAGTCGTGTACACTGATACATTGGTACTATCCAACTGATATTGCTCAAAATATGAAAATTTAATTTTGTCCTTGATATTTCGGTTCTGTTGTTTCTTTGATTTCTTAAATCAAAATATTTTCGATTGAACATTAAAGTATGTTATATGAAGAAACTAGCGCATCTTACATCTATCTATATCTGTAAAAAGGCGTGCTTGTGTCTCGGTTCTAAACGAGATAGTCCATTAGAGCTAAGCGTAAAAGTAAACATTTTCTTTAGAAAGTGGTGATATGCACTTCGAAGCGATTTGTTCAAATCGATATTTTTATATTTTCAAGCGATAAAATCAAGCGATATTTTTATATTTTCTGCCATTAAGTTTCAACATTTTCGCCATAATGTTAATGAATGCACTATATTACAAATTTGATTTTTACATCGTTGTAAAATACAAAGTAAGTGTATGCGTGTATAAAAATATTTTTATACCATTTTAAAAATCAAAATATTAATTTTTTAGGATATCAATTCCATTTTCAGTTAATTTTTTTTTTTCTGTTTAAAGAAAAAATTTTTAGAAATATTTTAAGCGAATATTTTCAGCAATATTTCTCATTGTTTAGTAATTGCAAATATTCAAGTGCATATTGATATTAAAACTTTTTGTGCTCATTTTATTGAGGATATACTAATTAAAAATAAATTATTTTGATAAAAGGTTTCATATCCGATATTTGAATCTGAATTAATATTTTTTAACTTAAGTGGTTGACGCTATAGTCATAACAACAACAACAAAAAGATTAAAATGAAATCTGCTATGGATATTTCAATGTATCATGTCAGAACATCATTTCTTAAAAGGCCATGCACCACGTGTTCATGCGAGATAAATTATATTTTTATTCATTTTAATTTTTTCATTGAATGAGTCACTTTAGTATTGCAAACAATCCAAAAAACTTTGTCTGGCATTTATGGTTTAAAAAATATCGCATTTCCTATTTATTTCCTTTCATATAACCACGTGCTCAAAACGACATTTTTCTAGGTTTTATTTGCTGCAGTCATGAGCTTGTTTTTTTAAATTAGAGCTTCTGTAAATGGGATGGCAACTCATTATTAAAAGCTGAATTTTTGAGATGCTCGTGCAGATAATAAAATTTTTATTTTTCGCCAACGGATTTTTGTTGATGCCAGAAAACATCATTCCTAAAACAATATCATGTTCTGATTTGAAAAAAAAATAGAAGGTAAGCGCATCGATATTTGTATTACTTACATCAAGATGGTTAATTCTGGATAAAACCATTCTATATTTCAAAGTAAGTGATGGATTTTAAAAGAATTTAATCTTAAATATTAATATCAATTATCTGTGTGAAAACAATGTAATTACAGCAATCATTGTTTATTATCATATAACTGTCTCAATTGTTTTATGGCGCGCCTAGATATATTATTGGATATAATATTTATCATTTCAACTTGGCATTAGCAGCTTTTTTTATATTTTATGTGTCCGTCATCGAGCTGTCATTGACTGTAATGACAAAATAATTTTTTCTGTCGTAGTCGTCATGATAACCCACCTCGTCTCATTTAAGTTGCTCTTAAAAGTGAGAAAAAGGATTTTTCTTCCTTTTTTTGTCTTTTGTAGAATGGAAACATGCGCGGTAAGATGAAATGAAAAAAAAAAGGGCAATCATCCACAATTGACTCGGGCACCTGAGTCGCTTTTTTCTTCACTTCGCTTCACTTTCTTTCGGCTTCCTTTTGAGTCATTAATTCTTATTTTTCATACTTTCTCTTCCGAAGAGGTTCTGATTCTAATCCTTTCCTCGGATCGTCTGCGTCCCAGTCGCAGCCAGACGATTTTTTTTTCTTCACTCTTCTTTAGTTGGATTTTAAATGCTTTATGAAGAAGCAGCTTGTCGAAAATTCAGGTCAATGGCATGACATATAAATGGTGAGCAAATTTTAGAAAATTTGTAAAAAGAACTATCGAGCCATAACATATTATTGATGACTACTTAATTTTTTTTAAAAAAATTGAATATGCAATTTTGTTTGATGGTAATAGTCGCTTTTGTAAGTGTGTTATATTCTAGATTCTAAAAAAAATTCTTTTTGTTCGACTTTTAGAAACATTTAACCTACATTAATGTTGAGCGATAATTCGCATGCTTTCATTTTAAGTTCGCAAAATAAAAAAGCATAATTATTTAGTTGAATTTTATAATATTTGGTTTTTAGATTTATTCCAAGAAAATTCTATATTCTTGGAATAGAAAAATTATCAAGTGTGCATAAAATGAGAGATTGGGTTAAAACTACTGAATGGGATTGTGATCTCGGGTCCACTTTTCAACGGAAAGAGAGATGCGGTAGCCTCTGAGGGTATGGACCCCTGAGATCCGAGGGCAGAAGTCTGACTTCTGGCTCATATGAGGATGAAGCATCCACCCACACGCTTGCACATTCCCTTCCTACAGGGAGGGGCACATTCACACATCTCACAGATAGAACACAGAAGAACAATCACGCACTAACAGGGACTCGAACCCGGGACGTCCAGATCACGAGGAAGACGCGCTACCTCTGTGCCAGGACGCCAACATTGAATAGGATCAGTTAAAGATATAAACTATTAAAATAAATATTATTTTAATAAACAAAAATGAATCATCATTATGATATATACAAAAACCTTTTTTATTTTAATTCTTAACAGCAAGAATTAAGAGTCAAAATATCTGACATACATATTTCAGTGGTCATAGGCCTACACTCTAAAAAATTTTATTGTCTTGGAAACAAAATTCAAAAACTTATATCTAATACGCAAAACATTGTTTCCTGTTGGAAAAGAAAAAAAAGCATTCATTTTCCGTTTTAGAGTTCTTTTAAATAGTTTTTCTTTCGTTTATACAATAATGAAGTAGTTTTTTGAGTTTGTAGACTTTATTTTAAAATTAAAGATTTCATATTAAATATAAATCCAGAAATTCATTTCCTTATGTAGACCTTTTCAGAATCATAGTTCAGTAGATTGAAAATTCTCCCTTATTCTGAACAATTATATTTATTCTGCTTTCAGACAGTTGGGGAGGGGGGATGAAAAAATTTCCATCTACACATTCTTTATTTACAATGTATAGAATAAAATATTTTACAATATTTATTATTGCTTATAAAGTTTAAATATTTTATAATTTCAGATTATCATTTAAGCTTTTAAAAACAATTTTAGACAATATTTATTTTTTTTTTAAAATTCAAATGTGCTGCATAATTTATTAAAATATTTCAAAAAGTTTTCGAAAACCATCCATGCTAATAGACTGCAAACGAGAACTTTCTATACACGTTTGGAAACAACACTGTTTTGTTCAACAAACAAATAGATAAGATTTTAAAATGCAAGGTTTCGTGTCTGTTTTGAAATGAAGAAAGAGCTGAAAGAATATAATTATCTTTCTACATAAAACCAATGGGATGTATGAAAGAAAAAAAAAGGATAAAAAAATTTCTTCACCAAAAAGATCAAGCAGCAGTTAATGTATCAAATTTTACTTAGTGTTTTGGATTTTCACGCTGTCTACTTACAATGCACACGATAAAAAAACACTTAAATATCTCTGCTGACCTTCAACATTCGAAAATCCTCCAAATTAACACTTCTCGAAAATGGCGCTCAAACAACCCGGACTGTTAAGAACAATGTACCAAGCCGTTGCATGACCCTCGCCACTGGCATAAGCCGACTGACCTTGTTCCGTGTGCATCAAACTGTCTTTACGTGTTTCCACGATATCGACTTCTTCAAAAAGGAGACTCAAATTATAGATATTAAGCAAAGGAAGCGGACCCTCCCACCCTCCATGAATGGGACACTTGGTGTAGCCAAGGGACGCTTGGCCTTGGGATGCCTCTCCCACAGGAATGGCAGGTAGAATATGGAAGGGATCAATTATGGAGTGCGTAATGGTGGTCGGTATTGTGTTCTGCAGTGGGACAGTTAGGACCCTCCAGGAAATAACTTCAAGGTTATGTTGACAAACATAATAATAGTTCGGATCCATCGAGTATGAATGGACGGAATCGATGATATCCTCCGCCAAACCACCCCAAAAGCCCTTTTGGATTTTAAAGAAGAGAAGCGAATAGTAAAACCTTGTAAAGAACAGTAATTATCATTACCGTTTATTGCTTTGATTGGTGAATTTCATTCTGAATGATTTGTTTTGATTATATCAAGGTTTATTTCTCTTTTTTTATTATTTATTCAATCATCAAGGAACCGTTATTACATTTATCATTGAATGCCATTCGTAATTATCGACTATTGTGGTTAAGTAGGATATTTCTTGATGGTTTTGTCAGTTTGGTAAAGTAGTTGATTGTTTTTTTTTAAAAAAATTCAGTATTATCCAATTCATCAATCAAAATTCTGCCTATTATTCTGGAAACCGAATAAGAGGATATTTTAATAAAAATATTTAATGATATGATAGGTTATTAAGGATATTTAATGATATTTGTTGCCAAAACGATCATTGAATTCCGAATTGTATTTAAATATTTGTCAAGTAAATTTATTTTAATGATGATTTCCATAACTTATTTGTTCAGTTTTCTTCGTTCTTTGTTCAAGAACTTTAATAATAGTGTCTTAATGAATTCACATAAAGCATTGTATGTTTAAATCTGAATAGGTGCTTTAAAATCATTTCAGTTATTAATTATTTGAAATTAAATTGCATCTTCTCATTAAATGACTTATTCAATTCCTACTATTAACTCACACTCCTCTTACATATATATATATCTTGTCTCTTTCTGTATATATATATATATATATAGTCAAAATTTTCAGTCATTTATAAAATACTTTTTATGCATCCTCTCAAGTTCAAGTAAATTATTTTAAACTTTATTATTTTAAACTTTTTAGATGAAATTTGATGTTAATACAGTTCATTCAAATATTCATTTTTTATTTTTTTATTAATCAATTAAAAACAAATTTATCGCCTTTATAGTAGTGCTTTATAGTTGTTTTAATTGTTAGGTCGGGATAGCCTGGTTGGTAGAGCGTTGGATTTGGATCTCTTGCGCTGAGAGTTCGAGCCTGGTCGCAAATAAGTTAGGTCTCCGTGCCAAGAGTTTTACCACTGGGGCTACTGAGTCAAAGTGATTGTTATTCGAGTGCTCAGGGGTCCATGCTCTCAGAAGCTATTGCACCCTCTCCTCCCGTTGTAAAGCTGAACACGGGAACAAAGATTGTAACTATTTAATAAAAAGTAACTAAAATAAAATCTTTCCTAACTTCCTAAATTTTTCCTAATATCCTGAGTAGGGATTGATTAAAAAAATATATTTATATTACTTTTTTACTATCACTAATGTATGTAATCTTAATTGAAACTCGAGTACAGATTTCGTTTTAGTAATTGTATTTGTAATTCATTTTCTTTCTAGCTGAAATTAAGTCCTTTTGATTTCGAGAATTCCGAACAACTAGCTGCACTTCGGAGATGAATTACTAGAAAAGGACAAATAAATAAAATACAAGATACATCATACTTTGGAGCAGATTTTTATTTCATTGCAGTTAATTAAAGTCTCTTCTTTAAGATTCATTTGCTGTTGCTTAATATAGTTTCACTTCTATTTAAAAAAATTTAAAATCATTATCTATATTATAAAATTTCGATTTCTATTATCTTACCTTTAAAATTACAGTTAATTTTTATGTTAATGTTTTTATCTTCAATTTAATTAAGAAATACTATTTTATTCAGTTACAGCGTCGAGGAATGTACCATAGGCACATATTTTATTTTTTTATTTCCATTGAAATGAAAATGCATTGAAATGCTTTCCTTTTCAACATTTGTTACGACTAGTAAGATATCTCTATTCTAGCATATAATGTTTAAAATCAAAATAATATTTGCATTCATTAGTAGTTGTAAGAGAAATAAATGATCTTTTATCATCGTGTAACCCTAAAATTCCCTTTTAGAACTTTTTCTGGAATTTAATTCATTTTTTCCAAAAATCCAAAATTCTTCTTTTATATGTAATTGCGTAGTTCAAATCAATTTTGTCAGGAAACTTTATGTGATTTAATGAATCCAAAGGCAATAAAATCGCGAGCGTTTTATCATTCATAAAAGCTTATAACAGAAAACTATTTCATTATTTTACAAAGGTAGCTTATAAGACAGAACAACAGGTTTTTCTAGTTAAATTAATTCTTATTCATTTATACAAATTTCTTACTTAATTTCTTAAGGTAGAAATTTTTTGATTTTGCCGTCTTCCAGAACTACAATTTATTCAATTATTTCAATCTGGAAAGTTTACTTTTTATTCGCAGGCAAAAAAAGGTTAATTGTTAAATTTCTTATTATTTATGATACTGTTTAACAATATATAAGGAACTTTCTAAAAAAATGCATGGTTTGAACTTGAATCACAAAAGATTTCACATACCTAGATGAACAAGAATAAAGACTGTTTTGGCCATAAACTTTTTATATTTCGACCAGAATAATACCCATTTATCATTATGATATTGTTAGCATTCAATTTAATATCGACCTAAAAACATTGGATTAGAAATATATAATTGAGCTATGAATTTAGCTATATCTATTATGAATAAAAGCTATGAACTTAGCTATAGTTACATCTAGAGAAAATAAATACAACCATTTCGCAGACAGACACAAATATGATGTTGTAAGATTTTAAATTTACGCCCGTAGCTGACCAAAAACAAAACTTTTGAGTCTGAACGAGTCAGGAAATTTATCTTAAATAAATGATTAATTGAATCTTCATCTAGTGGTAATTCAAATGGCATTTTTTTTTCTATTCAAATGATGATAATAACAAACTGCCACTGGCATTTCCAATTTTCAATGAGGTTTTTCCCATCCTTAAAAGAAAGCAAACTATTCGTATGGTGATGAAATCAATAAATTTTTTTGCTGTCGTTTAAAGAATTGATTGAACTTCATAATGAAGAACCCATCAGATAGATAGCTTGTTCCATCAACTTCAGAAATAAGAAAAGAAAGAAAATGGAAATGAATGACTCATTCTCTGAATATGAAGAAAACAAGAATGTGATGAAAAAGAGAGAGTACTGCTATGTTTGTGAAATATAAAATGTTGTGTATATCTTCGTAAGTTCGATTTGTGAATAATATATTCACAAAGCACCTGTGCTTATTACAAAGGAAACGACATTCTTTTTATACGTCCAGATTGCGATAACTTGAATAGTCGTTACACCTTATTTTAAATATCGACTATCCATGAGACGAAAACAGAATTTTTGATCGTTTTAGAGTGTTTATGATTTTTTTTTTGAAATTATACATCTGTTTTAATAGTTTTTGTTGACAAATTCAGGGATTTGTTCCTTTTTTTGTTGCCATTGTCTGTTTAAATGATCAGAAATAGAAATGGAATATTAAGTAGAAATGGATTTGTTGAGAAAATGTGCAAAACGCACAAATTATTTTCACTGACCATATTATCTTCGAAAAATCTAACTGAATTTTAAATCTGAAAATGAAAATGAAAATTTTATTAAAGATGCCAGCAAACAATAATAATTATACGTTTTTAATTTATTTTCCAAAGCAATTGCAAATATCATAATTCCAACGTAAAAAAAGCTCTGATATCTTTTTATTTAAAGAAAAAGGCTACTGATGAGTTTTATTTCCAAATTTTAAATCATGCAGAAGGCACAGCTATTTTGTTTTAGCAAATAATCTCGATTGAATTAAAAAAGTTTTTCAAATTTCATACTTGGACCAGTGTTGTCAATGCTTGTACAATTTCATTTTCTAAATAATGCTATCGAATTTTTAAATCTTTTTAGATATTTCAGAATATTTAGTCACTTTAGATGAACTAAAATAAATTCTGTAAATTAAAAACTCTTTATGCTGTTTGAGAGAATAAAAATATAGGAAATAATGCGAAGCACTGTTTTAACAAAATCTTTTAAATTTGACTAACATTTTATTGTTTCGGATGCTTTCATTATAGTAATATCTCCTTCAATTTTTGATAATCCAAGGCGAACACATTTTTGAAGCCGAAATAACTTGAAAGAATGGAGGGCAATTCAAACTCATCTGCCCTCCAGGGAAACGCCAACCTAATTTGCTTGACAGCCAAGAGAGATTTTGATTCCTACCCATTAGATCTTCATTAACCATTCGCCAAATCCTTCATTCCTGCAGACACCTACCATTATTAACAAAAGGCAACAATCGACCGATAAGTGCTGCTGCCAAAAGGAAGAATACAAATTTTTCCCAATATAGAGACGCGCCTTTAATTCCACTCACGAAAAGCAATTCCGCATCTCGTAATTAAGAGAACAGACAAATAGTTTCTTATTTTTCGCCGCACAAAGGCAGAGGATTTCTACACGGGACCCCCACCCTAGCTTTTGATGCTTCTCTTCAGAACAAAAGTTCGGTCCAAGCTCCTCTTTTTGTTATCCTTTGTCTTCAATCGAATGCTCCAAACAATTGTGACGGGTGGATTCATGGAAGGAAGAGAAATATCAGGAGAATCGAGAACGTGCAGTGGGCGGCCCCACAAAGAGGGTTCGGCACGTGTTGGAATGTTGGGTCCTCTAGCTGTCTGAAAGCCGTGAAGGAGTAATCTTTTTTCAGATGAGGATCAAAGACATAAATAAAGTTGGGGATTTTTTTTGGATGAATATTGATTAGTTTTTGGAATAAATCTGAATTCAATGATAAAACAAGGGTATAGCTAACAAGGCAACAAAATAAGGTTACTAAATGGCATTGTTTAATATAAACTGAATAAAATATTGCTTTTTTTGTTGTTTCTTACGGCACTTGCCATGAATAAGCTCCCTGAGGTAGTCAGCTGTTTAAGCCTAGTCAGCGTCTCTTGTTTTGTAGTAGCGACAAGAGTACGACTTTTGCTACTCACCCACCACATTCGTTTGCAGCCCCTTTTTACAGGGAGGGGGGCATATCTACACACCTTGCAGACCGGACACAGAAGAACAACTATTCCCCAACCGGGAATCGAACCCGGGACATCTAGATCTTCAGGAAGACACTCTACCTCTATGCCAAGACATCGGCATATTGCTGTGTTATAGCATCTATTATACTAATTTTTATTAATTGCAGAATTATTCATTGTATGCTGGATTAACGTTTGCATTGAATTTACTCGAAGGTAAGTTTGAGACTATCTCGTGATTAGGAATTTTGATTAAATAGTGATAATATTTGTGCCCATTTTTTAAAATTTATACCAAATAACATCAACCTTACTACTTATTATAAAACTTTCTAATGCTATTAATTTTGAATTCTGTATTTTCCAGTCAAATTTATGCAGTATTTGCTATAATCGTACTAATAATCATCTTTGACTGGTAGATCGGATTTCAATTAAATATCTTTGATGAGAGAAATTAAATGCTTTTGATGAGAGAAATTAAAATGCTGTAGACAGGAAGGAAGTCATACCAGATTCTCCTACCTGCCCTGAAGGCACATAAATTTAAACCATAAGGTTGCTTGACCGGATCACCGCAGCAACAACACTGGCTGGAACTGTGATTGAGTCCTAATGGCCATAACCGGCCACGATACAAACCATCCCATAAGAAGCAATTCCTGTCATCAATGGAAGAAATCTACCCCCACCTTTAGTGTCTCCTCCAGGATGGCGAGGTGCAACCACAAAGCCGGAAACATCTCGCCCTCAATTATGAGGTGCCTCCCCAGGGGATAAGACATGAGGAAACCAAATAGTTATATAGAATGCTATCTTATTTTAATAGCGTTACACTTATTCAGTTTTGTAACCCTTTTACTATTAACGTGACACATACATCGCACTAACCTTTTTAATTCAGTTTAAATAGTTCTAAATAAAAGTTTTTTTTTGGTGGAAGGAGAGGGTGTATTTAGCCATCACGTCCCAATCACGGGGATTTAAAAACAGTTCGAAAAAATCGAATAGATTTTTGTGATACTGAAGTTATTATTTTTATTTTCTATGCTATTGCATAGAATGATATTTTTTTTAAAAAAACGGCAATCAAAGGAGTATTGCATGAGCCTACCAAATAGAGCTGACTCTTATGACATGACAGCGCCGTTACTCTATTGACTTAATTCTAACGGATCATGAATGGCTGCCAGGGTAAGTAACTCTCAGCCTCGCTAACAAACTTGGAAACTATTCAGCATCGGTTTTGGTTACAAAAATAGTCCTAGGAATTACTGGAATTTTGACAGTACTTTAATTAGAAGCAATGATATAATATCCTTCTAGAAGTTTCTTTGCCTTGTCATGTAAACTATAAAAGTACGAATGGCAAAGCTGCAGTCAATTTGAAATGAGTTGAATCTAGAAGTGTTTGTGAGTTATGATGATCATAGACAAAAAGACATAATTCCAAAAAAAAAGTGTTTTTCGAAGGTCAGAAATGTGGAAATTCGCGAGAAAATCTAGAGTTTGAATTTTTAGACAATGACCAGATTTTGTCTGTGCTTATTTCGTCTACAAAAAATTAACAGAATTTATTTTTGGATCATCAGAGCATTGGTATTTCGAGCTGGATATTCTGCCAATAAAATCTCTGCTCCCTCCTCTCTGCACAACATTCTATACAACCTCCGACTTCACTCTGCACAAATAATTTAATAAATATTCCAATTTTTCCCTAAGTCCAATTTTTGGGAAATGAGATAATAAAAGTCATAAATTGACTAATTTTGATTAAAATATATAATGCAGAATTAATAATTCACACCGTTCATAATTCATCTATTTTTAGAATTATGCAGCTGAAAAATTCATTACTGCAGGTCATGAGACTCGGTCCAAATTCTTCAGAAAGAGCAGAAAAATTTCCTTATATTTACATTTGAAAGCTAAAACATACTGAACACATAACTTGAAAGAATTTTTTTGAACTGATATTTTCAAAAATGAATGAAAAAACCTCTGTCATTTTACGCCTTTTGAAGTCCTATACATAGGCTACATAGGAAATGGGTCAGTTTGGTAAACAAAAGTAGATAGATAGATACTTCTTGAAACTTTATAATTTTGTTATGTAAAACATTAGTAAACGAATGCTTGTAAAAAATTCTTATCCTTCTAAAACTTCTAAAGTTCTAAATTTTATGAAGGTGTAAAGAAGTTTTAAAATTAATTTGAATAATTATCTAAGATATATTTGATTTTTCTAGATAAATTTCATTATAGGAAAATTAATTTCAATTTCCATTAAATTCTTATGGTAAAAAAATGTGCTTAATGTGTCATAAAACATTAGATAAAGAGTGTACTTTTGATAACATAAGAGGTCGTACTTTTTTTTTCTAGCTCTACAAATTGAGGAGCCCCCCCCTCATCTTATAAAATATAAAACGTTCCATTTATTCTAAGCATTCAAATAGGTAAATGTAACAGTGAATTTCAATTTTATAATATAATATGATAACGGTACAATATTAATTACCGTTCAATATGAATACATCTAAGACTTTTTAGCATATTTTTGCTGCAAATCTAATAAAAGTGCAGAATATTCATATGTAAGCAGTCATATTTTAAAGTTATTCTTAGACGGAAGAAACTGTTATTTGAAAAGTTTTGTATAAAATATTATAAAAAATGAGAATTTGTTTAAAATAATTTTTTAATTAGTTCAAAGTTTCAATGCTAGAGGGCTGTTTTTTTAATGAATTACACATTTAGCGCAGATCTAAAATAATTTAAAAATTTTAATACAATAAAATAGGTTCATGTTACAGCTTTTATTTTCAACTGTCATCCGAATCATAAGATAGCATCTTCCTTAATAGACCAATGTATTCTGGAAAATTTTACGCACATGTCGGGGAATGCTATTCTTTAAAATCAGGTAAAATTCTTGCATTATGACTGCTAATCTGATGTTTTAAATATCCTAAAAGCCGGAAGTTATATGGATTAAGTTCTGAGATTGAGCAAGACACAAAAAACGAAAATGGCAGCTAATTACTTGCTCTTTTGTGAAGTAATTTTTGAGGAGCTCCTTAATAAATAGGCTAATATCTGGAGTTAATTCCATCTGGCATAAAAATTGAAAGTAAAAAACACTGACGTGATTATAGTTCCGGGGTAATTTTATTCTGTAACAAGAATGTAAACTGCTGTATGATGAGAATAAATGATGTAGTAAACCTATACTACATTAGTTATTCCTGACGAATGCAACGAAATCTGTAAGAGTGAAAGTTGATTTTTGTTGTTTCCAAATTCGGCAGTTGTACATTTAACGAAAAGTCCCAAATTAGAGCCCACTTCGACTCTCAAGAGGATATTCCAAGACCATTTGAAGTGAATCTCAAAGAAAGCAAGAAACTGAAATCAGACCTGGTCTACACGAGTCTTCAAATCACGTGAAAACAACCTCTGCCCAATGTGAAGTTTGTACGGATAATACTGGAGAATACTCAGCACGATCTGGACAATTGTAAAGAGTATGTTCAAATCTTCTACCACACGACGGACACTGGTACTAGTCTGTATATTAGTAACTTTGTCATTTTACATCAGAAGTGCGATCTTCTTTTTAAGGGTTCTTTGTATTCCAGGACGAACATTAAATGAACCTATTTTTCAAATTTGTCTACTATTAAGCTAAAGTTAATTAAATTAAAAAACCTACTTCTGAATAATTTTACATTACAACCTCTCTATTTTTGCGAATAAAAGCAATTCCAAATGGTAATGACGTGAATGTCATTAGTTTTTCCCACAGATCGATACTATAACCGGAAATAGTAGAAATAGTGAAGTGACAGACATTCGAAATAGTTCAGGATAGTTGATTTTCGACTTAAGATTAGTCTTGGCCTGTCCCCTTATTCCAAAGCTTAAAGCTGATCCTCTTAATGGTGAAGTCACAGCATATGATAAAAGTCTATACAATTATTATTTGCTATTTCTACTGCTATCCAAAAGAGGCATTTTAGATAAAGGATGATAAAACAGATTACTATAAATGCTTAAAATGGTTTTAGTGTGAAACACAATTTCTCCCGACTTAGAGTAAAATTAATAAATAATGCTTCTGTTTGGTTGTGAAATTTGAACGGATAATACAGGAGGATTCTTCGCTATACTCTATCCGGATAATACTGAAATATACTTCTCTATACTGGATGTGGATAATACTGGAGGATATAAATCTCTATACGAGTATCATATTCGTATAGAATAATCAATTATTTCTTAATGGTTTGAAAACAATATATATATATATATAAGTTTATTTAAATGAAATGTTCTTTTTTCATTTCTTACAATGGATTATTTCTCTTTCTCTCTCTCTCTCTCTCTTTCCATATATAATAATAATAATAATAATAATAATTAAGACTAATGCCGAGCTTGTTCTGTTTAACGAAAAGAAATGTTACAGAAATTGAAAAAATAAATTCCAACTTCCTGACCAGAACATCGCAGCATGATAATATTATCATTATTTTGAGCATCATTATCCTATTTTTAAGGTATACTCTTAATTATACAGCAGAGAAAGCGTGCACATAGAATATATTGTTCAATTTTGTTAACGTCCCTTTTTAAAGCAGCACTAGGGTTGCTTTAGAACAGACCTCGTAATATTGAACAGCGGGCAGATCACGAGAACTAAACCTGAACCCCCTCCCTCCCTCACAAATGATTTCACGTGGACCCGACCCGGCTGCGTGACGGGTCTTTTGTGGTATCGGGTTTAAAACCTCCGGTACTGAATATATATTTGCCAAAATAACATAAAGTGCGCATATTACAATATTACAACTTCATATAAGGCCGGGATGGCCTGGTTGGTAGAGCGTTGGACTCGTACTCCTTAGGTTACGAGTTCGAAATTCATCGGACAAAAGATTCCCCGAGTGTATGGCGGCTGGCGCTCGTTAAATATGTTCGTGGTTGCAAAATTCTCCATAACTAGTGTAATATTACTAGGGGTACTGGGCCAGAGGTGATCGTTCTCTGTTCCAGGTCTAAATTACGATCTGAGATGAATGTAGTCCGCCACCTAAAAAGGTTTGTGACGTGTATCTAGCTCAGTCGTATTCTTGGCCCTAGATGGCGCTACTTGTAAAGCAAAGAGATGCATTCCTTAGGCTTAAAACTTTCTGATCGTATCAATGGAAGCTTGTCCACGGTAAGTGCCGTTAGTCACAACACACAACACAACCTCATATTATCGGTATATTACAACCCACATATTATCGCTGCCATGTACATGGTACAGATCTAAAAATTAAAGAGAGAAACGTACTTTAGTAAAATTTTAAACAACAAGAAAACGTGTTTTTTTCCTGCATGTTTGAACGAGCTTTTGTAAATAAGTATACCACACGCACCTATTTAAAAACTCTTCCTAGGCAAATAAATAATAAAAAAAATATATAAATATTTATACTTTAAAACTTAATTCATCGAAATGCTGTTACAAAAATTTTTTCAATGATTTTTCTCATAAATAAATGTTATTTTGGGTTATATTATTCTAGAAAAAAAAACGCTTCAGAATTCGTATAATAGCAATCTCGTTCCCATTCAAAAGATAAAATGATCATAACAAATCTTTAAAAACAACAAACTTCAATCACTAAACAGCTCATCTTTCAAATTGATGTAATGGACAGTTTACTCCGGTATTGGCAGTTCGGTATTTGTTATGTAGGAACGGAAGCCTAGTCAGATGATCGGAGGCCCATCAGAGAGATCTGTGGACGGAAGCACGAGAGCGATTTGTAGGTGGTTGAACTCGGCACGGTTGACGCTCTGTTTTGGGCACGATACCATAACATCCGTCTTTAACAGAGAGGGATGATTAAAAGGAAACTATCTCAAAGAACAACTCGACAAGATGAGGTTATTGGGGAACTGCGCATGGTCGAATTCTCTGCGCAAACGTTGCGAGCAGCTGGTTTCCAGAACATAAACAAGCGATTTTTTTGCTCTCTCCCCATCCAGTCAATAGAGTGCATCCTTTTAAAACAAAAAATGTTAGTCTTAAGTCAACTTTCTGTTTGAAAAGTTCATTTAAGCAATTTTTAACTTTAAAGGTCATTACGCCGGAAGCGTTTGAAAAATGAGGTTTAAGTTTGTTTTTATCCTAACTTTTGAAATGAAATATTACTTGAATCAGTTATTCAGAACTTGTTCTAATATTCCTTGTGAAAACGGGAGGAGGGTGAAGTTAAAATACTTGTAATGTAAATATATATATATATATATATATATATATATATATATATATATATATAAATTGGAATTAAACCAAAAA
>JAOUZG010025633.1:7092133-7102280 GCA_026289955.1 Argiope argentata
TCGCCGGGTTGCGGTTGCTTTCACATTGAGATAAATGAAGGACTTAGTGCACAATAAGAAGTGAGAGAATACGTATTATAGCAGTGAGTTTTCGTATTTGCCTACTAATATTGGTATGCAAAGAAATAAGCTCATTTACTTTCGAACTATCTGGCCTTTTTGTTATCCGGTCTGCTTCTCTGTCATATTAATCTAGGTACTTGGGAGTGTACTGCATATCTCATTTTTCTCTCTTATTTTTGATATGAAAAAGATTCCATATATACTTTTGCCTTTTTCCTTTAATTTAGCAAATCTTGAATTAGATACAGATTTTCAATTTTTTTTAATTCTAATTTTTTTTTATACAACCGAATAAAAACATTGCTGGAAAATAACCTACCAACAAATTAGTGATGTGATATGAACTAATATACTGATACTGACATTTTTATACCGAATATAATAAATACCACGGACTGGACTTTTCTTTTACTATCAAAAATATAATGATACCTGCGATGTTTTCTTTACAGCTACTTTTCTCTAATAGATTCATTTCTTGTTGGTCAGGCACTTAATGTGTAAAATAATTTTGCAACAAGGGTGCTTCCTTAGAATTCATCTGCTTTGTCCAGGTAAGTTTTCAAAAAACTTGACCATATGTTCCATATACCTTTGATTATATATCAAGTTAATCAATCAATCAATTTTTACGATATAATAAAGCAAAATTTTAACTATATAATAAAGCATTATATTGATTCTTGTTATTAAAATCATGAAATAATTGCCCGCATTAAATTATTACCTTAGGATTTATATTCAAAGATATGACATTTTATTAATTTCGAATAAAATATTTTAGCTCTTATAGATGGAAGAAAAATAGGCTGTTTTTTGAAGTAGGATTTTTTACTTGTCTTTCTGAGTTAAAGAATTTGAAATAAGTGAAAAGCAGCCTTATACATCTAGCTTATTTATGTCATGGTGTGTAAGGGCCAAAATCTAATTCAGATATTTTAAGGATGCATATAATGCATATTATGTCACCGTTTAATAACTCGTCAATTTAGTTTTTTTGCATTCTAACATATTTCTAACTTAATGGGTTAATAATATATTTTACAGTTTTTTTTTCTTTCATTTTAGTAATATTGAGAAAATAAAAGTACTTTCGATTATTTACTTCCTAATATACATGCCATGGAAAAAAATGACAAAAATCATAAATTTTTGGAATGTTACATAATTATTAATTAATCATTTTTATTACGAACAAAAATGATTAATTATTATGATTATGGGGAAATTCAATAATAAGGAGATATCTAGGCATAGTATAAAGTAAAGTCTCCTGTAAGTGCCTGTATATTTGAAAAATAATTAATTGATATTGGAGACATTTGTACTATTTTGTAAGGCAATTATTGGGGAAGTTTTTAGTATATAGAATTCATATTAAAATAAATAAAGGGGATTTATAATTGTAATTTTAACTATTTCCCTACTACAATGCCTACGTTTCTACGAATGAGTAAAACAGCAGTACCTGTGCTTTGCACTTATCTGCGCATATAGGAAAGCCTCAAACTCAAATGGCAAGAGAAACGGTATGCTTATACGATACCTTTCTTTGTTTAGGTCTTAGTTTAAGCAGCTATTCAAAACTCATTATGTACCAAAAAATTAATTGATATTGGGGATGTTTTAAAATAGATTTTCTATTGTATATTTTTAGTTAATTACTTTATGTATGTGCATATCCTATTTTTAGCTTTTTAGCAGTTTAAATACTTCTGAATATGTGCTATAAAAATTTATTGTTACTTTTGATCATTTCTAAATATATTTTCCTGTTTTTTTGATGTCACGTAACATGCCCATGTCATATCAAGTGGAGGCTAGACTTATGTTTAAAGTTAGTTTTCCCTCTTGAATGCTACGCCACGGGCAATGCTCTACTGCTCCGGCTAGTTATAAATAAATAACAAACTTCAAAATGATTATAACATTAAGAATTATGATTTTACAAAACCTGTACAAGTGGAAGATGACACAGTCAACTGAATTTATAATAAATGTCCTAATACATTAGAAATAAGTGGTTAACAATACTTTAATTTATTTAATAGTGATTTTAGCAATTCGAAGTAAGTTCACGTACATTCTTGAAATTTGACAAAATTATCTATTTGGTAATTAAATTAATAACATTTTTAAATCGATTTGCCTGCTGTCCCCAACAGCTCAGAAGTTTTCTAGTCAGATTCCCGTCATTATGGAGAAGGAACAAAAGTGTTATTACGAGAGTGTTTTTCTTCTAAAATATTTTTTGAGAGAAAAATCGTTTCTATTTCAATAAAACTGCATATTTTTATTTGGTCCCAAAAAAATCTCTACTCATTTTTCTCGATACTTTAACGGATACTGAATTGCTCAATATATACTACGCTTTAATTTACTAAAATCGAGAAAGTTTAAAATGTTTAAAAATTTAATTTCTTTCTATATAAATTTTCTAGCTGGGATTTAAATTTTTCCTTCGTATAAAATTGTCCGCCAGAAGAAAAAAATCGTATAACTGAGTCAGACTTTATCTCTGTCATTTCTTCTTCTTTTTTAAAGCCAAAAAGAAATGTGGAACAGTTCTAAAAAGAAATCTGGAAGCCACCATTAAAAACTGATTATAATTTTCATTTTATCTGTCGCCCGGTGCAACGAAAAAACTACTGCAGGAATAAAAGGCCGAAAGTGGATGAGACTTGTGCTGGTAGCCGGGTAAAGAAAATAATGTGGGAACAAAAATTGCTTTTCGTGACGCTCTGAAGCCTCTCTTATCGTTGGATTTGGGGGTGAACTATGGGTTCACTTCTTTGAATAATCCTTTTAAAAGCCATTCATTTTGTTTTTCTCGTGAAGAAGCATTTAAATCGAAAGTCTTCCTGACTTCCATCGAAGCTAGCTCAGATCTGGCAATGCCTTTTTAAGGAGTTGATAACAGAGTAGTGATAACAAAAGCACTTCTTATCTTTTTGTTGAGAAATAAAAACACTCTTTCACACAGGAACCATGGCAGGGCTTCGCACGCTTTAAAGAGGAGAACATTGTTCGAAAGTGAATTTAAATTCGCTTGCTTCAGTTTAGATGTCTATGAAAGGCATTCACTCGTTTTCGAGATTGAGATTGTTTATATACCATGAATACCAATCAAATTTAAAATGTCTATTATTAATGGAAATTGTAAAATATTTTCATGTAATTTATTACATGCAAGATTATAGTTAATTAATTCTAATTAAATATTTTCCTCGCAACTTTTTTACAAATTTAGAATTTCAATAACTGTAGCTCTAAGTAATTAACATCTGAAAGCACATCAAGTTGGATAATTGTTGCTATCATTTCTTTTTAACATTTTTAGTTTTACCTCTAAGAATATTGTACATTTTGTGTATGGTGTTCACAGTACACTGAATATATTGTTCTTCTTAGAATACTGTATTGTGACGGCGTCCTGGCATAGGAGTAGCGCTTCTTCCCTGTGGACTGGCGTCCCATTAAGGGCATGTTTGTTCTTCTGTGTTCTGTCTGTAAGGTGTATGAATATGACCCCTGTAAAAAAGGGGCTGTGCAAAAGAATGTGATGAGTGAGTAGCTAAGTCGTACTTTTGACTCTGGTTCAAAACAAGAGACATCCTTTCGGCTTAAAACTCACTAATACCTCGATTAAACTTGTCTATGGCAAGTGCCACTAATAACAACAACAACAGCATAGTGTATTGTATTATAACTTTTCAATTTGTATGAAAGGGTTTATTGCAATGAATCGAATTGCCGTAGAATTCATTTGTCTTCGAAATTTTTTCAAAGCTAACGCGTGGGCTGTCATTATATGACATATCTCCTCTGTTGGTACGGCATTGAAACTCCGAAGGACATGATGTACAAAATTGTCAGTTTTTTGCCAACTGTTTGAAAGTCTGTAGAGGAGGGAGTGTTCAGTTTTTGACCACTTTCGGGCCAATTATTACGAAGAGAATATCAGTTTGATAGATTCTGTCATCAATGTAAAGATGGACATTGCTACAGTCCACAGTCGGCCACAACAAATTCTGTCAATACTGCTACGTTCAGTGGTGGCGGGGTGGCCGGTTGTACAAATGAAGAAGGTACGCATTGAAAGAATTACTAATAATCAAGCTTAAAGAAATAATCTGGAAAAAAAATGCTATTCTGATTTACATAAACTAATCCTTACACATCTTCTTTCTAAATCACATTTTTAACTTTTATAACATATTATAACATAATAATATTTGAAACCCAGGCATGTAATACTTTTTCCTTAGAGTAATTTAACACTCTTATATACTATGGCACATAGAAAATGTAAAAAGAAAGAAAAGGAGTGAGAGAGATCGATAATTGTAATTATTAAATGCATTACATTTAATTTAAATGATAAATAATATTCAAATGATCGCTAAGTTATCGTAAATGATTCTTGATAAAAAATAGTGTACTAAATTATGAGATTATGAATTACGAAGTGATACGAACCCCTATGTCCATTAATGAAAATAGCTAGTTTTGTTTTATCTAACGACTAAGTTTGTAAATCAAAAGCTCTAACTAGATAACTTAATTGCGTTCGCTGACTAATGGATGCTTTGTAAAAAGAATCTTGAGTTTTACTTCTGTTATTAAAATATTATGGAGAGACAATTGAATGAAACTTTGATGCTTTTGGGGATAATTTTCTACTTAAAGATTTTGAATCCATTAACATAAATTGCCTACAAATGTGTTAATTTGTTATTTAATGTATAATTATTAGATATGAGTTTGTTAAGTAAGTGAAATAAAATTAAAACACTTCCAATCCTTCGTCTCACAATTAGTTTTAATGCAAGAATTACATTTGGAGAAAATGTTTCATTAGAGTGTTTTTTTGTGAATTGTTATGCGGAATTTGGAATTTCTAAAAATCTATAATTCGGAGATGAGTTTTCATAAAATCACCATTAAAGTGCGGGAAGCAGAAAATTAATTCACTTCATTAAATTGTGATTTACCAAAAAGGTTACAAAAAAATCTCTTGGTTTCAATAGCACCAGTACTGAAGACGTTTTAGAAGGATTTTGTTGTAATGCTGTAAAGAGAATTATATTAGATGCTTGCTTGTATTTTAATCAGCGGCATCTAGTGGTAAATAACGTGCGCATTATATGTATATAGATGATTATGGTGTTGGGTTTTACCAATGTTTTGTTACTTTATTTTTATCAGTTTGAAAGTTTTCCATTTAGCATTATTGTGTTATTAAGTGTGTAAAAACTCCAATCAATGAACGCTTTAAATTGCTTTTTAAAGCCTTCATTGTATTGTTTTTTTTATTGTTTCATATGAAAAAATATGCTGCCGAAGCTCATCAGACACTTTTAGAAACTTATGCTGATGCTTCTCTGTCATATCTCATAGAGCAGTTTTGGTTTCGACGATTTAAGAGCGGTGATTTTAATGTCAATGACAAAAAACAACCTGGAGGACAAAAAAAAAGCGAATACAATTGATTGTAAGATTCTTCTTCTTGTGTACAGCCGGCCACCCCGCCACCACTGAACGTAGCAGTATCGACAGGATTTGTTGTGGCCGACTGTGGACTGTGGCAATGTCCATCCTTACATTGACCGAATCTGTCAAACTGAAATTCTCTTTGAGCCAATTGGCATCAAAGTGGTCATAAACTGACCACTTCCTCCTCTACAAACTGTCAAACAGTTGGCAAAAAAACTGACAATTTTAGACGCCATGTCCTTCAGAGTTTTAAGATTACTTCGTACCCTCAATACTGAACTCAAGTCATTATTTTCAACTTGCAGATGTTTTCTATGACCGGAGATTTCTGTACATTCCTGTAAATAGTGGTAAACAGTACTGATTCCTCCCCAAATGCATTTATTTTCCTGCATTCTTCCAAATCTTTGGAAATATGCGGGAAATCTCCCATGTCCTGATATAATTTGGATTACCAGTGGATGGTATCTTCTTGTTTTCATCTCTGGATTTATTGCAAGACTCTGGATGAAAATGGGAAAAAGTTGTAGAAAATGATGGAAAATCTTCTGATTGATACATATTGAACTAATTTTTCTCAAAGAATGTCTTTTAAAAAAGAGGAAATTATCAAAATATATGCGAGCACCTAATATATCATCTTTATTTTTAATTATTTGTTTAAGAGGTAAAAAGGCAAAATCCGATTTCATTGTAAATTATTCACTATACATTTATTATTCTGTGATAGATTTCTGCCGACCTTATCTAGGATATTTTACATAGATGCAAACAAAACAACTGAAAGGTTATTTATTTACAATAATAGGGCTTCAAAAAATGGATACATATAAATTAAAGCAAATTTTTGGAAATCTGCCCTTGCCCGAAACATGCGAGCTGGACTGAACACGGCTTCCGTATGAGGCCAAATCTTGTAGGCTTACAATGCGAAAGGAAGAAAGGTGCAGACAACATTCCTACATGCATCGGGGGTACATCCTCCTCGTGACCGGAAGCCCCTGTTGACAACCCCTTTCCGGTCAGCTGTCCGCAGTGAAAGTGCCGTCAGTTTCCCGGATGTACTCAGATGTCCACCGGTGCATTAACACAATTGCCGGGACACGCAGATTAAGGTCCATTGATGCACGGGAATGATGCGTAATACCCTATACAAATGGGGGTGTTAAGAGAGATAATTGTCGGTTAATGCTCTGGAAAGAGGGTGATATGTCGGATTAGAATATCATCTAGTTCATCAAGGGAGGCGGCGTTTATTTATTTTTATTATCATTTCCGACAGGAATTGTTGAACAACAACAGTTGTAATTTTTTCTATAAAACTAATTAGAAGAATGAAGAATTTGTGCTGTTTATTTTTATTGAAATATTCCCAGAAACTGAAGAATCGATAGAAATTTGGATTCAGCTGCCCAGCTATCAAATGACAGTGTTAGAATAATTAATAACTTATTTTAGATTTCTCAGCAAATTGCATGCCTACAAAAAAAGTACAACACATTTTTAAGTATATGGTAGCTATTCTTGAGAATTTCAAAAACTTTTTTTTATCTTTTCACTATATAAATTTCTTTGTTGGATTTCGAAAAAAATCAATAGAGAGAATTGAGGATGAATAAATCTAAATATTCAATTAATAAAATAAATCTAAATAATTAATTAATTAATTAATTTAAATAATCAATTAATAAATAAATTTAAATAATCAATTACGATTTGTAACATATTACATATTAAGAAAATCAAAATTACTAAGGCATTCGAATTTTCATTCTCAATTGCAAGAAACTTCCGATTATCTGCGATTTTCAGTGATCAAAATATAATTAAAAGACTTCAATCACAAATAATAAAAAAATTAGCACCAAAAACCAAAATGATTAACTCATATTTTATTTTAAAAAACGTTGAAATAATGAACTTATAAATGAAAAAATATACAGATTGTTAAGGTAACAGTTGCAAGTAATAATAATGAAAATATAAATTTTGTTATTTGTGTCTGGTCTTTACCGTAAATAAAAATTGTTCAGAAGTCTTTCTTTTTCTTAATTAGAAATCTTATTTTTTATAATATTTATTTATTGCAATCTTCGGATTTTTTGTGATTGAAGTATCGCTCAGTTCCACGGATAAATGAGGGCTTATTGTCAGTAAATAATTTTAATGTTTAAATGTTGATAAAATACTGAAAAATTTCGGAGATCTGATTCGTTAATAGTTCATTTTTAAGATACGTAATAGTTAATTGGAACATACTTCTAAATTTTAAATTTCTCTGTTAAAATTAGATCTGAGCTTGAATTAATACCTCATTTTCAAACTTTTACAACACAATGCAAAAGTCAGCATAAGCATCTCTTTAACACGTTTTGCAGTTTCCATAAATCAGATCAGATTTTTGAGATTTTTATAAGTCAGATCATAACTTAGTGAGTTTCTTGTTATTGATTGCAACAGTTTGAAACATTTCTGCATATTGTTACTGAACTTCTTTTATTAATTCCGTAAAGTCAACTGGTTCGTTTATAATGGGTGTATAGCGAAATACAGTCAGCAGGCCTCTATATCAAATAACGACGTTTATTGGCACTAAGACTCGAATACACAGACATCAAAACACAACCGTGACGTACACAAGAAACACATAAAATAAACAGTAGCTCGTAAGTAAGTAAGGTTTTATTTGCTATAGTAATTAACTTATTTTTATAAATCAGAGCTTTTGTAAATGCAATGGCAACAGGTTATTGAAAGCTGACTTTTTGAAATGTTCGTCCAGGTAATAAAATTTTAGTTTTTTGTTGATGCCATAAGCCATCCCAAAAACAACATCATGGTCTGACATAATAAAAAAATTAGGCAGCGATCAATTAAGAATTCCTGTTCTATAAATTTGCATTTATCACTCCTCTGGGATTGCAATGCATGGAGGTTTTTAGTCTTACTCAATACAGCTTTCTCACAGTCAGGGAAGAATTCGAGGCGGTGTGCGTTTCAGCACTCGCTCATGCGGCTGGCCTCAACGGCTCGAAAAACCTTAAATGAAGTGTGAAGTTAGAAGTATTTCGACATCTCCTGAATCCAGTCTTCCTTTAACTAAAAACAAATAACGTTCTGCTGGGAACAATGAAATATGAAGCGCTAATAGTAAAGTAAATGAAGCCACTGGAATTCAACGTGTCACTTCCTCCGTCAAACGCCCGTTGAGGAAATTTCATGTACATCGACTGCCTTATCGGTATCATAAATCCTAGAGAAGGTAATATCAAGCCTTAAACATAACAACGATGCGGAGGCTTGTTTTCTTGCTAAAGCGTGGCATTTCGTCAAAAATGCTGCTTGAAAAAAAAAACACTCGTTTATTGTCTCAATCTAATGAATTTGATATTTTTATAAGCTATTCACCAGCAAAATGCCAAGATTTTTTATTTTTTATTTTTTAGAATGCTATTTAATTTGGAGTCATGGGAGAAAAAAAGAAAGATGTGAGAATATTCTATACCAGGGGTTCTCAAAATGTGGGTCGCGACCCCCAGGGGGATCTCGGGATGTGGAAGGAAAGTTTAAAGAAAATTAATTTATTGCTACAGTTTCATTAAAAAAAGAGTACACATAAAGCTTTTAATACACATACAAGTTGGGTTTTGTGTTCTATTAGTTAATGGGATACATGAGCTTGTTTGGAATTAATCAATTTTTTAATGTCTGAAATGAGCTTTGTAACACACAAAACAATGTCATTTTACAGTGTCAAAGGATTTCTTGATTTTTTTAAAATTTATCATTATGGAGAATCCTTGTTCACAGTTGTAATGTGTAGAAAATAGCATCAAAGGTTTTAATGCTGTTGTGGCAGTTTTAGGTATTCCTTTTTAAAACGTACCCAAAATTTGTCGATGTAAGCTATGATAAAAGTTACTTTAGCTAACTGATCACTTAAATTCTCTATCAGTTGATCGTGATGAAGGGCACTTAGCTCAGCTTTTGTTACGGCTTCCTCACTGAACGGATTGACTATCCACACAATCACACTCATATCCTTAACTGGAATGTAATATGTAAAATGTTCAATCAAATATTTGAGATGAGATGATACTAGTAAGGAGAAAGATAAAGTGCCAAGGGATGTGGCGCCAATACCCGACACATACTCCACAAACTCTTGAGTAAGTGTAAAATTTTTAAAATCTCTATCTAAACTTTAGACAGGGTTAAAACTTTGGAGGGTTGCCAAAATAGTCTAAAAAGGGAGTCGCAATGTCTAAAAGTTTGAGAACCCCTGTTCTATACGATACTCTTGATGTGATGGGGGATGATGGCTGCAAAAATGATTATGAGATATGAACTAATTATTCTGGTGTAGCTAAAAAGGATGAAAATGATGCTTCTGTAAAATGAGGTTTATTTGACTATGGGAAGGGGCATGAAGTCCAGTTCTGGCAGGCCATAAAATTACAAAGGAGATCAACCCTAGATAAGTAGCTCGCCAACTTGGCGCCTTGGTAGCAAAATACTGAACAACTCTTTTTCTTATTATTTAAATTAAAATAAGGTATCACAGAGAAAAATTATATATATATATATA
>JAOUZG010025633.1:7111416-7128773 GCA_026289955.1 Argiope argentata
TATATATATATATATATATATATATATATATATATATATATATACAGTCAGTCATAAAAGTCTACATACACCCTTAAAAATGGGCTTATTTCAAAAATTGATTATATTTCAATTTGGGAAATCCTAACAATCTTTCACTTTTTACTAAAAATTGTGATTTAAATAAAAAAATAAGTTTAAAATTAGCATTTACTGGGAAAGTTTGTCAATATGTAAATATTAGCGCGTCACAAAAGTCTGCATACACTTGATTGGCTGAGAGGAGAAAATTCGTATATCAAGTTTTCTAAAAGCTTACTTAAGGTTGAGGTGGCACGTGTCGTTAGCCATCTGAAAACTCATTTCCTGAGATTTTACAATACCGAAATGCTTAAAATGAGCCAGGGGAAGAAAACATCCTTAGAACTTCGAAATTTGATAGTAAAATTGAAATGTGAAAAGAAATCTTACGCCGAAATCGCCAAAATTGTAAAAAAAAGTAGGTCGACTGTGCAAACAATCTACAGAAATTTTGTTAAGCGTGGAAATGTGCTCAGCAACTATCGATGTGGTCGTCCAAGAAAGCTCAATGATCGAGAAACAAGAGCCATAGTAAGAAAAGTCAAGAAAAATCCAAAAATTAGTGCTCCAGAATTAGCGGATCAAATTGCAACAACAAGTGGAAAGGAGGTATACCCAGAAAATATTCGTAGAATTCTTCGATCAGCCGGCTACAACGGCAGAGTTCCCAGAAGGAAACCCTTCATATCATCTGTGAACCAACAGAAGAGACTTGCCTTTGCTTCTGCACATATTGACAAGGATTTTGAGTTTTGGAAAACAGTTGTGTTCACTGACGAGAGCAAGTTCCACGTTTTTGGAAGTGACGGCCGTGGCAAAGTTTGGCGGAAAAAGAACACGGAAATGAACCCAGAGAATTTGACTCCAACAGTGAAACACGGTGGAGGTAGTGTGATGGTTTGGGGTGCCATGGCAGCAGCTGGAGTCGACAATCTGATTTTCATCACTGGTACTATGGATCGTTTTGGATACTTGAATATTTTGCAAGGCAACCTACTTGAATCAGCCGGAAAATTGGGACTTGGAAACAACTTTGTCTTTCAACAAGACAATGATCCCAAGCACACAGCAAAGATTGTTAAGGAATGGTTACTCTACAAAACGCCCCCAGCAGTTGCATTCACCTCCACCGTCACCAGACCTTAATCCTATCGAACACATTTGGGAGGAAATCGACAGAAAAATTCGACAACAAACCATAACCAGCGTGGAAACCCTAAAGAAGGCTATGCAGATGGCTTGGTCCCAAATTTCACCTGAGACAACGAAGAACCTGGTGAATTCGATGCCAAACCGAATGCGTGCAGTCATTACTTCAAAGGGAGGGCCTACCAAGTATTAACGGCTTATTTATATTTATCCATTGTTCCAAATTTCAGTTTCCTGTCTCTATATGCCTTATAAAAGGCAGACTTTCGTGACCACATAATTTAAACCTTTTGTTATTTTCGCTATGTTTTAACAAGTATGTTGATAATTTCATTTCTTTTATCTGAGTTATTATTATAAATAATTACGAAAATAAAGTTGAATTTTCGAAATTACGAGTTTTGTGCAATACATGAGAAAATCACAGTGTGTACGTAGACTTTTATGACTGACTGTATATATATATATATTATTATATATTAATATAATATAATATTAATATATATATAAAAAAAAATATAATATGGGCAGACGTACTTTCTCCAAACAGATTTTGCACAAAATTTGATAGAAATCTACAGATTTGGTACAAAGATTGTATAACAAATTTCAACTACCCGTCTTAAATTGTTTTGAATTATTTTTGTCTTAGAGAGACAGACGGATATTTTCTAAAATTGTCTTTTTGAAACTGAGGAAGGTCTAAAAGGTGAAGATGCACCAAAATCTCGAAGTCACATTTTTTGACAGTTGCTGTAGTTGCTCTTTACTGCATATAAGAGAATGTAAAAATGAGATACAATAGAAATATTAAGAATGCTCTGCGAATGGGATGAAGAATGAAAATTTAGGCACTCAGAAAACTGATACAATTGTTGTAATCAGAGTGATATTTCTTTGTTATGAATTTTATTATATTTATAATAATTATGATCATCTCCCTTTGTGGAAAATTTCAAATAAAGATTACAGTTGTTGCTGTTACTAATGACACTTGAGCACAAGCAGGCTGACGGCCGTCTTCGATTTTAAGCCGAATGAGCTTCTCTGGTTTGTTTGTTTTTTGAAGTAGCGTCAACTGGGGTCAAGAGTACTACTTAGCTATACATTCATCACATTTGCTTGCACAGCCCCTTTTCACAGGTGTTGGAAGAATTCATACTCCTTACAATAGAACACAGAAGAACAACTCTGCTCTAATTGGGACTCGAATCTGGGAAGCCCAGATGACGAGGAAGACGTGCCACCTCGATGCCAGGAAGCCAGTAAAGATTCTACTATTAGGATTAACCTCCTCCTGTATGATTTACAAGGTTGCCTTATAAAAGGAAGAACATTAATACCATTTTCTGAGGTAACAATGCTCTAAAAAATCGTTCATGTTACTCTTAAAAACTAGATGTGGAAACGAAGTAAAAAATTTGTGCATACTCCGCCTTTCCTTTGTTTTATCATCCGATTAATAATTGAGTGAGAAAAAATATTTTTTTTTAGGTAGCATCGTTATTTTTGCTCACAATTGCTGTCAAGATTCAAAATTAAGAGCTGTGGCCTAAAATAATCCTCGTATTGATTTAAAGACTATTTCAACTTAATTTTTTTTTAACTTATCGTCATTTATTTCGCCGATCGATATCAAAAACATTTCCTCAAAAGAAGATTCCTAGAAAATATGTATGACCTGAATATTCTTATATGCCGGTGCTGGTAAGGTCGCGACATTCAATTACGAAACTTGTTTTGCATCTTAGAATCGCGGATAGAAGATTTTTTTATTTAATCTTGTTATCATTTATTCTTAACTCGCAAACCATTGTGTTTTTTCAGGCTTCTGACGTCTGAAGATAAAAATTAGGTTTCTGAGCAATAGATAAATGTTCAATTTGTTCCAACTTTTGCGTTAAGCTTAGCTTCAGGCGTGATAATTTTGCCTTAATTTTGAGATGAAAATAAGCATTCACAGTTTGATTTGAATATATTTTGGTAAACTATAAATCACTAACCATAAATCAAGAATAAACGATTTACGATAAATAAATCATATAACGTCTAAGAAAATGATGAGAAATTGTTTTAAAGTTGATACACTTTTACAAAATTTAATTTTGTAACTTATGTATTCTTAGTGTGTAGTTGTTAGTTAATCATTTACTAATTTAAATTTTGGTTCAGCATCAATGTAGCCAAAGGTGGTGAATTTTAGAAATAATAAATTTCTAGTAAAAAGAAACATAATAGAAATAATAAATCTCAAGTAAAAAAATATAATAGAAATCATAAATTCTATTATATATATTTTTTTATATGTATAATAGTTTAATGAATATTTATTTTCGATTATAATTAATCAAAAATAAATTAATTTCTATACTATTTATATAGCATAATTTCTATTATATATATATATATATTCGGAAAATCATAATTTTTATGATTTTCCGAAAGTTTTTTGAAATTTTTTTTCTTTCCACACTATAAAAATTATTTGTATACACATCCACTTTTAGTAATTTGTAAATACTCCGAAGGCAATGCGGCTCATTTTAAAAATCTCATATTTGATTAGAAATAGCAAGATAATTTTTTTCCTTTCGTCTGTATAGGATATTTTAGAAAGAAAAAATAGATTAAGAAATTAAATATTTTTTCATTATATCGTTTTTTATTTATTATTTTTTTAAATAATTTTCATGATTGTAAATAAGTTTTCTCATGTTCTAATGTTTTGTGTATTCTAAGCTGTATTAAGCTCTGATATGACTTTTAGACCATGCAAGATACAGGGCTGCCCCTTTCATTTCTGAACTTCTAAAACTAAATTTTTAAAAATTGATTCAAACTAAATTTTGATAAAAGCAAGTTTAAATAGAATAAGCTGAAATAAAACATTTTAATTGCAAGACACTTCCAAGGAAGTTCAATATCTTGATATACATAAAAATTAAATAATATTTTTGAATAAAAAAATCTGAAATCTTAATAAGTATTGATTTTAATTTGAATATGTGCAAGTCAGCCAGAAAACCCTTGTAGTGTCCTTGTAACCCTTGTACCCAAATATAATTTTTGTCTACCTCATTCCTAAAATAACATCATTCTCTGACGTGATAAAATTAGAAAATAATTATTATTTTAATCCCAAATTTGGATATTGAAGCAAAAAAAAAAAAAAAAAAACTGTAAAAAAGTTGGGGAACTGAAAATAACGCGAGATTTAAATTAAGATAAAAATTGTATAATAGGAAAGAAAAATTTCCCTAATATTTCTTGAAAAAAGTAAATAGATTATAAATATAAAATCCTTCTAATTTTCTAAGAAAATTTTCACCTGGACTCACGTTAAAATTTTTTTTGTTTTGATGGTTCAATTTTCTATAAAAAGGGGAAATATGCTTTCTACTTTTTAGTACATTGTGAGATTTTTTAATGTTTTTATGTTTAATAATCCAATCTAAGGTCAACATTTAGCAAAAGAGATTAGGAGTGGAATAGTATACTTAATGGTATATACATATATGAATCCCAAATAAAGTTTTCAGAACGGTAAAAACACAATTATAGTTTTTAAATATTGAATGAATCAAAAGATTTTCTTTCCCAGTTCTATTTGGCCACAATTATATTTAAATAAAAAATTGTTTTAAATCTCCAATATTTCTTTCTTTTTTCTTTACCTAATAATATAGTCTGGAAGTTAGATAAGATTACACTAAATTTAATTTAGTAAAAAAAAAAATTCGGCTAAGAAGTTTTAGATCTAATTTTAGCAACTAAAATTGCCTTTCTAATTAAATCCATACTAATTTTTTTAGCTTAAGAAACTATTTAACCTGTTCAGAAAAGAATATTCCATTATAAAATTTTATTTTTTCAAAATACTTTTGGAATTCCCTTCAAATAATACGTTATACGTTCATCTAAAAATAGAATAGTAAAGTCATTTTTTTCTCGTAAGCATTGACCTTTTTTAATGATATTAAATTCAAAATCCGCTTCCTTTTCTTTCCCTCGTATGTAAAATGGTAAACAGTGGATTCCATCTGCCATTGTTTTCCTAACTGTGATGCCAAACGGTAAATTGAAATTCGCGCACCTGGCCGGCCACGACTCAAAATGGCGTGCGCATGGCATTATCATGTGATTACAACTTTGCTTTTTTTAAGTCATAAACCAATTTACAGATCTTTACTTGCCGCACAAAATCACGCTTTTCTTTCGTAATCTGTATTTACGAAGTCGATGAGTCCACAGATAGATTTAAAAATAGAACAAATGGCGTTAGAAAAAAAAAAGAAAGCTATTTTGAGAAAGGACCCCATTCTGTTTTTTTATTATTATTATTCTTTTTTTCGTGATAACTAGATCTCATCACAGATTAGAAAATCCCATTGTTGTTGAAAATGGAATTAGGGGAAATATTCGATACAGAGCGGTGGAACTTTTTGGCTATTTTATTCTTTTTTTATTATTATTTATTTAGCTTATTATCTTCTAGTTGCCATATTACCAAGAGCATAAACGATTTTCAGTAATTGCATCATGGAAGTAATTGACTTTAATTTGATGTGCGTTTTCAATTCTATAAATATAAAATAATAGATTTTTTTTTTCATTTCTATTCAACATGACAACAAGTATAAAATAAGAAAATGAAGATAATTGATAATTCGTGAATCGACCTACTGCATTGCTCTGATTCGTTAAATTTATATGTTAAGCTTTACAAATGACAATTGGTTTTACTACAGTCATTTCAGTTTAAATACATCCCTATTCTGTCATAGCTATCTATTTAAATAATAAATATTTTAAATTTCGAAACTCTATAAGAAGAAAGATGAAATAGAATTCTGAACATTGAATATTTATTTAAAATAAATTCCCAATTTAAAAGTTTGTATTTAAAAAATATCGGCCTATAAATATTGATAGCAAAAATATAATATTTTTTTTATTATAAACAATAACTGTGCTTATAAATTATGGCTAAATTGAATTTAAAATTATTGATTCTTTTTTCTTTACTTTCATTTCAGTTTTCTTAAATCTCCGTAATCGTTTAATTTTAGTAAACAAAATTATATTTTATATAACAGAGCTATAATTTTATTTAAAAAATATTTATATGAATGCTTATTAAACTCATTATGATAAACGATTATGATTCCATTATTTGAACAAAAGAAATATATAAGCAGTCATAAAAACTGAAACAACTGAAATGTTCTTCAAATTTTGTTTACAAATATTATAAAGCCCAAGGAGATTGGACCGCTGTAGCCAGATGGTAAAGTTTATAGGTTCGGTGGCATGGTGGTAAAGTCCTGGCTCGTGGGCCGTAAAACTTCTGGCTCGAGACCCGATTCCATGGAAAAAACGTCATGTAAAGGGGTCTGCTGCACGTTAAATTAGGCAAGACCAAATGTCTTTCTACTGGTGGGGTGTGGAGAGAGGATTGACAACTCATGTGTCGTCCTCGTCATCTGATGGTAGGTCAAAATTACGAGGTTCATCCCAAAATTGCCTTATTGTTGCTTTGCAACGGGACGTGAATATAACTTACCTCGACCTAAGGATATTTTAGAGAAGGTTTACAGAACAAAGAATCAAATGGCTATTTTTTTAATCAAGTAAAAGCCATGTTTCCGCGAATAAAAGAGATTATATTCCCCATAGTATAGTCTTTACCAATGATTAAAAGTATTGACTCTAAGACAAATAAATAAATAAGTGACATAATCCTCTATAATTAATTTATTTACCTTTAAAATGACATTCGCAGTTGAACTAATCTTGTTTTTATTTTCAAAGAATTATTTGAAAAATCTTTCAGCATGCTTAAAAATCGTACAATATGTGATTTCGGAAAAAAATTTAGGACAGAAGGAATAAAAAATTAATATATATACTTTTGAAATGCTCAGGGTATTACTGTAAGTTAAAATTAAACACAAAAACTTTTTCATTTTAGACAGAATCAAATTAATTATAAGACAACTAAGCTGAAAATAATGTCAGTGTTTTCTTAATATATCATTGCAGTAATTTAATTATAAAAGCAAATGAAGATCTTAAAGATTTTTCATTCTGTTTTCTAGAATCAAGAGAAAGTATTAGCCTTTTCAGTGCAGCTGGAACTGCTTTAAGTAAAGCTATATACATCAGCTGATACATAAACTGTACGAAGTACTTGAATATTTTGGGGGTTTCACTCCCCTCTTGACATCAATCTATTCCTAGTCACTCTGTAGACAACATAACTCTTTTATCCTATATAGTTCATAATCATAAATTAGACCATTAAATATTCTGCTAATAAGTTGAAAGGCGGATAGGAGAAATTTAAAGTTTTGTCGAAAGAGACAACATATTAACGTACGCACAGAAATCGACCTTATTACTTATTACCGAATGGCAACAATAAAATATAAAAAAAACCATAGAACAAATTTGTGGAATTTTCTTTAAAATATTTACAGCTACATTGAACATAACACTTCGAAAGGAACATCGAAATATTATAAGAAACGATTCGCCGTATCACCAAAAAGTCTAGTCAGTAAATAGATAGAAGTTATAACAGGAATCAAGAAATATTCACACATAAAACTTACTGAAAGTAGGCTTAATCATCGTCAGTTGAGTAATTGCAATTATCTGCCTACGGAAATTAATGTTTATGTATTTTTAAATAATTATCTTAATATTCAAAAATTACTTTTGTAATTATATCGATTGCATTTTCTGCAACGTTTCTCTTAATTTTAATAATCTTTTTTTAATTGAATTGGATACGTTATCCGTTGCAAAGTTCTTAAGTATTATGAGGAAATCAAAACTCATGCATTAAAACCTTCAGTAGTGTGTTTTTGTTAATTATTAACATCATAGAAGGAATTTTTACATAAGTTTTAATTTCGTAATCTATGCAAAAAATTATTTGTAGTAAACTAATTCATTGAACTTCATGATTTTAAATCGTATCAAATAACAAGATAATTTTTTAAATACATTCTATGCTCATTAACAGTTTTTAAAAAATCAATAATCTGGGGGGGGTGTAAAAAACTGGTCGCTAGAAGCTAGTAGTGAAAAGTGTGTAGCTTAGAAATCTATCTTTATACCTAATGTCGAATATCGACAATCAAATGTTGAGAAATAGTTAAATAAAAGTTTCAGACTGCTTTGCTGAATGTTTTTTTAAAGTTAATTCTCCGCTTCGCTAAGCTAATTAATAGAGCTGAAAAAAATTATTAGAAATTCCCGAGAAAGAATACTTGTGTTTCTAAAATTCAGTCGGTGGACAGAATACGTAAGAGAAATACAGAAACAGAAATTGGTTAATTCTATCAACCGTAGCAGAGAAGCAATTTTATAAATTAACCCTTTGTAGATCAAAAGATAATTAGATGCAAAATGATTCACCTAACACAAATATTTGTTTATTGCTATGAAAAATAAATATATAATTCTAAGTCAAATTTCTTTGAAAAATTAATCTACATCTCTTAATTATTATGTAGGCGTTTTTAAGAATTAAATTTGAAAAATAAATAAATAAGACGTCAAAATGATGCTCAGTCTTGAATGTCGAGTCACACTTGACATCGGACCGCAAAGGGTTAAGAATGCATTTAATTTCTGAGTAATATTTTGAAAGAAAGAATTCAAAAATTGCGTCTTTACTTCTTATTAGCTTTAAATAAGGATGTTTGTTTCGAAGTTGGGGATGGTTGTTTAGTTCCAGCGAAGATCACAATTTTACACATTGTATCGTCCATAACATAGCATCAATTTTGAGAATTAAGTATGCCCTTGATTTCTCCACAGCAATTTGAGAAGAAAAAAAAGAATTCGAAACGTGAAATTTCAAGATATTGCTTCAAACGGGAGCCATTTTTCATCTTCGGGCAAGCCCACCATTTACAAGATCCAATTACGATTCTTCTTTGGAACCCTCCTCTTCCGTATATTCGAATCCAGATTCATCTTCCGAATGGGGTAATCGCATGAAAAGAGATAAATAGTTCCCCACCAAACTGTAATAACAGATGTCTGAAAACGATCGGGCGCAAAGGGGTCTTTCCGAACAAAAGAGAAGAAACCGCCTGATTGAGATGGTCACCTGTATCGATAGTGGTCGGGTTACGGTTGGAACAAAAATCTGTGCTCCGGTCACCGCGTTCCATTGTTCGAATCACGTGCGCTTCCTTGTTGCGAATGCCTCCTCTTATTACAGTCGATCACGACGGCTCCCTTTGTTATCGGATACCTGTTACGCTGATTACGTGGAGCTTCATCTTTCACTGGAGGTGAAGGGTGGACGGGGTGGGTGACTTCGAGATGGAGGGAATCTTTTCGACATTCGATTCGATCCTATCGCTGGGTCTGAGTTCAAATTAATTGTCTTTGTTATAGAAATTAAATCATTTTAATTCATAAAATTCAGGAAACTGATCATATAACTCTGTTATAAGGAAGAGAAAGGTTGCCAGAATTGTTGAAAAGGGGGGGGGGGGGGTGGACGAATTAAGTTAGTTCAGAGAATTTCAAGAATAATTCTAACATGTATTGCTCTATAAGTTTTTGTAAGCTTTTAAACTGTTTTTTGAAAAGTTTGTGATGCCCTTTCCTTTAATATAACCAGCATTCATAATTAAGATTTTTAAAAAAATCCAGGAAATCTGAGGACAAATTTAAAATAGAACGCTAATTTAAACTTTATTTTTTTATCGTAGACTCTCTGACTCAGAGGTAGCGCATCTACCTCGTGTTCTAGTCGTCCCTGATTCGAGTCCCGGGTCGGGCATGGTTGTTCTTCTGTGCGCTATCTGTGAGATGTGTGACTGTGCCCCCCTGTAAAAAGGGTCTGTGCAAGCAAATGTGGTGAGTGTGTAGCTAAGTCATACTCTTGGCCCTAGTTGGCTCTACTTCAAAAACAAGGGACTCTCCTTTCGGCTTAAATCTGCTGCTGTATCGGCGAAGGGCTTACCCATAGGCAAGTGCCATAAATAACAACAACAACAAACTTTATATCACATGAACAAGAAAAACTTTAATAATGAAACAAAAAAAACTATCGGTGAGTTTTATTATCAAATTCAACAAAATCGCAAAAAATAATATTTAAAAAGAATTTAAAGAGCGATGAAGTGCATAAAGCTATGATTTCATTCGTATAAATTCCTCAGAATCTAATTCGAATTGGATTGCCGATTGGTATGCATTGATTAATTTCATCAAGGTCTCTCAAATTGCAGATCGTGAGTCAATTTTTGGTAGATCAAGGCAAGCCTTTGAGTATATTTGTAAATTCCCACTGTTTACAAAAATATGATGTCAGCTTAAAATCTTAATCAAACCACACATTTTTTGCAAAATTAAATTTTTATAGTAATTTTTTTTCTTCACATATGTTTCTTTTTGGACATATTACCTTTTTCGGGTATTATGGTCAAAAGAGAAAGTGGATCGTTACAGGTTTGGTTTCTAAAAAGTATGTGGTAATATTTAAAAGTTTGGATATCCCTGGATCATGCTATTATTTCAAATTATTATACTATTATTTTAAAATTATGCTATGAGCCGTACAGTATCGTTAAGCAGGCAGTTGTATATCTGTTCCTGATTTAGCAGTTTGCACCCGGAAGGATATGCCAGAACAGCAAAATCCAGTTTTAAAAAATTGTTATGCTTTCCGGTTCAAATGAATGAACAACCTCTTTTCTCATTTTTTATGCTATTATCTTTTTATTCAATATATTGTGTATTTATTTTATCAAATATATTATATATTTATTTTTTTCAACAATGAAAATTAAGGAATCGGTAGAAATATTTTACGTTGACATTATTTGGTTCATTAATTGTTTTATTTAGAAAAGCTTAAGGATGATAAATTTCATGAGAAAGATAAATACTGCGGAATTCAATACAACTTAATACAACTTTTTTCTTAAATGTGTTTTAAAATCAATTAATTTGCAGGTTGACTCGTGAAGAATTTGTTTATCTAATTTTCTCTTGACTTCAATATCGATGCGTAAAATTGTTTAAAGTCAAGGTTTATTTATCCATGGACTCGTTGATGTATGATATTTCGACCTAGAGTAGCCCCGTATGTTTAGACTTCATTTGTTAAATCAGTGGAGCATTGTTTAACCATCGAATTACGTAAACTCACAATCTATCAAGATTTGGATGGCTCGAAAAGCATGTGAAATTCAAAACCTTTCTTATGCCTGCACAATACTTATCCCATCTTTGTTTTGTAAACCTCGGAATGGAGCTTCTTCAACGACGCGAGAGTGGATGACACAGCTTTAGGTTAGAACCGCAGACTCGAGAACTGTTCAATTACATGTATGCCATGTGTCAAGTCTGTTATGTTGTTGTTATTAGTGGCACTTACCATGGAAAAGCTCACTAACGCAATCACCGATTTTAAGCCAAGCTCTTGTTTCAAATATGCGCCAACTAGAGCCAAGAGTACGTCTTAGCTACACACTCATCACAGACGCTTACACAGCACCTTTTTTATAGGGAAGCACATTCATATACTTTACATATAGAACACAGAATAACAACCATATTCGAACAGGGAATCAAACCCGAGACGCCCAGTTCTCAGGGAAGATGCGCTACCCTTATGCCAGGATGCCGGCATGTGTAAGGTCTAGTTCACATAATCATATTTTCGATCGAACACCTCGATAAAACTAAAATGTTTCATCTTCAAGTTTGGTGGAAAAAAAATTTCTTATCAAGAAGCGATGACTCACAACTTCACGATCCATTGGCAAATAGTCAAAATTGGAACCCTGATCTCATTATAAATCCATATGATTTTCAAGTATTCTTTTATTATTATTATCATTATTAGAGATATCTGGAGATACAAAATTATTTAACTAAAAACAGGGGGGAAATATAGAGGTTCAATCATACTTCTTCCTTTTTAAAAATTTGATACAATGTAAAAAAAAAATCAGTTTTCAAAATATTTCTAGATATATTTTTTAATACAGTTTGTTTTCTATTAGATTTTATATGCTCTGTAAAAGAAAAAGAAAAATGCGGTGCTGAATAATATTAATATAATTTTTTTGAAATATAATTCGACGTTTTTATAACTGTGACTGTCATTGATGGTCAGAATCCAGATATCATTTCCCCACACATAGAAAAGTAATTAGAGTTTTAATTGCAAAACTTTTGTGAGATACTGATGGAATCAGTTTCTTATACATTGCATTTTCCTTATGAAATGAAATAAATAGGAAAAGAAATATTTTTTAAATTAATAAATGCGAGACAAAGTTTTTTGGATCGTTTGCAGTACTAAAATGACTCATTCAATGAAGCAATTAAAATGAATAAAAATATAATTCAGCATGCACGAGCACGTAGTGCTTGGCAGTTCAAGAAATGATCTTCTGACATAATACATTGAAATATGCATAGTAGATTTCATTTTAATCTTTATTATCATTATTATTTCCTAAATCTTTTTTGGTGTAAAAGAGATAGAAGTGCACCATTTTTATGCTCTCTTGAGAAATCACAGCGGCTGAACTCGAAGCCTCTAAAGCATAAATATTATTTTCCTTTGAACACACTTACATCAAAACTATGAATTCAAAAAAAAACATAAATTTATTAATATTATAATCTTTAATATATCTCAATGTATTCAAAACTGTTGGAAAAATTCTTAATATAAAAAAAATTCTGGAATGATAA
Organism: Argiope argentata; assembly: GCA_026289955.1. Classification (NCBI taxonomy): domain Eukaryota; kingdom Metazoa; phylum Arthropoda; class Arachnida; order Araneae; family Araneidae; genus Argiope; species Argiope argentata. The sequence goes on from JAOUZG010025633.1 coordinate 7,124,368, forward strand.
TTTATCATTACATCAAACATTTTCGATTTTAGACCAAGGCAATAGTAAATCGTTAAGCTGGTCAAAATATATGTTTTATTGGACAAGTGGCCAACTGGGTGACAACATTCTAGATTTTGTGCCAAAAAGTTCATATGCTCCCTAAATGTTGTACTTCTTTTCAATGTACGGTGCTTGAATACTAAAATTGTTTCAATGTAATTTATTATTAAATATTATTGTTGCGAAAATGTATTGCAACAGGGTCAATGTTTTCAAACAGTCCCACTAATTTTACCAATTCATGGTGCTAAAATTGCCAGTTTTCTTCAATTTCTTCAGTATGAAGAATTAAAAAAATTATGTTCCTCAGGAAATGTTTTTTTATCATCCTGAATTCTAATAAACCATATTTGGAATTAAATTTGCATTTAATAAAAAAGAAAAACTAAATTAAGGAAATTTAGTATATTGTCTTATTATGTAAATTGTAGATTTTGTAATTGTAGAATTTAAAGTCATTAAAAAAATTTTGTTTGCCTGTCTGTCCATTTGTATGAAGTTTCATAATAACTGAACGATATGAAGTTTCATAATATACGGTGTGATCAATTAATGCAGTGATAGATTTCAAATTTTTGACCAAATACATTTACTAGATGTCCTTTCATGTATTTTTCTATTGATAGAAATGTGATTGTGATAGCTTTAAAATGGAATAAGCTAGATATGCAAAATTTGATATGAATATTTGCCATTAAAATTTTAAGTCTATACCGAATTTTAGGCCTAACCAATTAAAGAAGAAAAGCTCAAAATTAACATTTTTTTTTTCTTCTTGACAACGAAAAAATATTTAGACTGGAAATCGTCTGCTTTTTCCTGTTAAAAAAAAGTTCTACGAATTTTGACAATTTTAATATAATCATACAATTACCGACTCTTTAATTTTATTACAGTATATTTTTTAGATATCTGTTTGCAACTTATTGAAATAATTTTAATAGCCTACCATTTGTTTATTTCAGATTTCATATGCAATATGTCGAATAATGTTCCACAACATTTTTAATATAGGACAAAATTAATTCGTAGCAATTTATGAATTTTATTAGAACTGCAATGAATAATAAGCTTCCTGTGACGAAAAATTAGAGACATTTTCTTCCTGAAATTTTAATAATGACCGAGGAAAAGATTTCCAATAACTATTTTTAAAGAGGTTAAAGAAGAAGATTGACGTTTGATTGAAAAATAATCAAGTTTTCCCTAATAAATATATAGGAAGAATTTTTTATTCGCCAGTCTATAGCATTTAACAAGTAAACATCCGCCTTTTTTTTTAATCCTTGCTCAATTTTTTTCCTATTAAACTCTTTTAAAAAGCATATTTTAATAAATATGTAAACTTTTTTTTGTCTGTCCTCGTTATTTTGCCCGTTAAATTGCGATATTTTCTAGAACTCATATTCAGCTTGATGGCTTGCTTTCATATTCTCGTCTGGTGCTTCAAAAATCACAATAAATGGTTTTCCTAAATTTTTATTGCATTTATTATTGCAACCCAAAAGGAAGATTTCCTTTAGTTCTATTTTAATAAATGGCTGCCATATTTCACATCTGATTGCCTTTTTTTTACATAACTTGAAATAAAAAATCATTTTGAATTTTAAACTGCATAATAAATCGTGTTTAGGGTTAACAGCATAAAACTGAGTTATACGGATGCTATCAGCAGGAAGGCCTAACGTACCGTAACTCTTTTCTTAGCGAAACGTCACTCAAAGATAACCGCTGCGAGGCCGACTGAGAGAAATGGCGCCATTTTCTTCCTTAAGAATTCGAAGTTCTAAATATGAAATTTTTTCAAAAGTAGGAAAATAACGAGTAAATGAATACGGGAAAGAGAAAGAGAAAGAGAGAAAAAAAAATTCTTATTATTTGGATTGAAGATTATCTGCAGAAAAGAATTTGATATTCTTTCTCCGCATAAAATTTAATGGCCTTGTTCGAATGCGCTTAGGGCCACGGGTTAATGCATAATGGTCTTTAAAAAGATATAACTATGAGTTGAAACGAACGAAATGTGACACGGATGTTTACTGAGTTAGAATGTAGGCGCAGGCGCCACAGAATGCATTCTGCTTTAATGCCAAACATATTTTTGATTTTTGTAATTTTTACTGAAGAAATGAACTGAGTGTTCTACTTTGATGTTCTAGAATTCTATAATCAGAATACATTAAAATTGTATTACATTTTTATAAATGATCTAACGGCAACAATAATCAAGAATCACATATTAAATCCGAACGCGTGGTTAATTCATTCTAGTTATAGTAATCTACAGCCATTTCCTAAATGAACCATTTGATATTCTGAAATATTTTCCAAAAACATTTCAGAAAAAATGAAGTGCCGTTTTTCCAAAAATTAATGAAGAAAGTCTGCACTTGAATTCTTATTTCATCAAAATTTTAATCCAAACCTGTATTATTGCACTTATTTCGGTTAGTTTAACCTTGTTTGATAGTTTATTTAGCTAAATTAATATAAAATTTTACCATCGTTAACTACTAGCCAGCTTGAAAATGCATGACTAAGTTAGAGTAACTGTAATAAATGAGAAGTTTTATCTTTTTCTTAGCCTGTCTTTGACCATTTCTAATTAGATATTTTAATATTCGAAATATTCTTTTTAGTTGATTTAAAACAAAAGTGCGATTAAATGAGTGGAATTAAATCATATTTATTTTGATGTGGGTACTTTTCCGTTAACCAGGTGGCAGCGAAAATTCGCCAAAGAAATTTGGCGGGATTCTACATTACTTGGCGATTTTTTTTGTTTTAAAATTACTGTAAGAAATGTGGTGGAATTCTACACTATTTGGCGATTTTTTTGTTGTAAAATCACTGTAAGAAGTCTAATGGAATTCTATAATATTTGGCGATTATTTATTTTTTTAATCATTGTAAGAAATTTGGCGTAATTCTACAATGTTTGGCGATTTTTTCTTGTTTTAAAATTACTGTAAGAAATTTGGCGGAATTCTACAATATTTGAGGAATTGTTTTGTTTTAAAATCATTGTAAGAAATTTAGTGCAATTCTACAATATTTGGCGAATTTTTGCTGCCTCTCAGCTAACGAAAAAGTACCCTGATCTCGATGAATCTCCCCATTTTAGATTTTCCAAATTCCGATAAAGCAATCTTTTGAATTGCATCTATATTCCTGTCCGTATGACTGCTTCATAGCGTAAAGATTCAATTACACAATAAGATACATGAATGAAATTTGATGAAAATTTTAATAACCTCGGTAGAAATTATTGATACAATATGCGTCATTGAATTGATTAATAATTAATATTTCTATTCGTGCTCATGCAAATCAGATAACAAAAAATCATAACGAATAACATAAATAAAATTAGGTATACCATGCATATCATCTTGATATTTAAATTTTTGATTTGCATGTAATATGGATTCAATTAGTAAGAGGAAAGAAGTACTTTTCTAGAATATAAACTCGTGTAGAAGATTGGTTCCAAATGTGTACCGCAAAACAAAGCAAAAAATATGTATTTTCAGGGAAATATACACGAAAGAAGTAAGAAGTTGATTTTAGTGAAGAATTCAAAGGTTATTTATTCGATTAAAAAACGAGTGTTTTTGTGAAAGAGCATCGTAAAATTGATGGAAATCAGAATATATTTTTCAATAAACTTTCAGTACATTCTTGAAATCATCAAGATTCTCTCAGATCAAAACAACTTAATAATAAATTTCAAAAATGATTCCGCCGTCGGTTCTTATCATAGAAATGTTATTCCACTCATTATTTCTTCTTGTCGCATCGTACGGAAGAGGTCAATTCGAAAACCCCATCAGCAGATTGCTTTTCATTTGAAGAATATTTTTGAAAAATGGAGCCATACAATGTTTCATATCGCTCTCTTTAAGAGGAAACCTCCCATTTGTCTTGACAAAATTGCCATCCAGACTCATCTATAATGCTTAACATGCAGCACCTTTTTGTAGAATGGAAGTTCTTTGAGAATTTTATGTATGAAATTCTTCATTACAAAGGCGTTGTCCTCTTTATAGAGATCGAAGATTTCGAGTTTGAAATAAATGGAAAGCGTTTGGAGATTGCAAAGTAGTTGTAAGTCAAAACATCTTCACCTTTTTTTCTAATTTGAATCTCTCTCTAAGAAGATATTGTAGGAAAATACCTATTGTAAAGTAAGTTTCTTATGATGGGAAAATTTCTTCAGTTCTTTCTTCACAGATCATGGTGTATATATATATATATATATATATATAAAAAGAGATAGAGAGTGAAAGTCTAAATCACAAAGGGGCTGTCCTCGTTATAGACTCCGAAGATCGCGAGTTTGAAATAAATGGAAAGCGTTTGGA
>JAOUZG010025633.1:7131170-7159808 GCA_026289955.1 Argiope argentata
GTGTGTGTGTGTGTGTGTGTGTGTGTGTGTGTGTGTGTGAAGAGAGAGAGTTTATGGTCCAGTAATGATTCTTTCATTTCTGCAGCAGAATAAAATGAAATCAATAATTGAGCGAAAGTTCGTTTGAGTCAAATTATTAATGTGAAATTGTCTAAACCAACTAGTACCGATGAAAGCATTTCCTCTATATCATTTTGCCACTCAGAATGTGTTATGTAAAGGAGAAATAAGTGAATATTCAGCAAATTCTTTTGCATCATTATTGCAATTAGCTAATTATTGTAATTTTGATATGTTTTTCAAAATTTGTTACCGTTTATTGCTTTCTTTCTGAAAGGGAGTCATTTTGGTTTTCCGATATTGTGTTTGGGGCTAATAAGTAGAATTATCTGTAAAAAAGAATGATTCGCATTCAAAACAAAGTTTATAATAACACATGCAAAAGTTTTTTTCAATTTTCAACTTCTAATGTATCTTGAAAAAAGAAAGGGTAAAGAAAAAAATGAATTTCTTAATAACATTAATCAATTGTTAACAATAACCGAATTTGGTAAAATTAACTTCAGTGGAACTTCATTTAATGAGTACAATTTGCTCCCGAATCTTACTCGTAAAACAAAACAATTTTTTATACAGAAATCCATGTAAAAAAGGTAATGTCTTCTATTATAAAAAAGTATTCAAATAATTTTTTTAATAATTAATGGATTATAGATAATTGATGCTTTTTTACAAGAAAATTGCTAAAAGGGATTTATTACGCTTAGAAATTCGACTGTGACATAACGGCTGTGATAGTTTTTCTGCATTCCTGACCATGTTTATATAACTCAATGATATCGTTGTTGTCCACCTCTGGTCCCATTACTTTGATTAGGGATGCAATATAATCGATTAAGGCTTAATAGATACTTGCTCACATCCTTCGGATTCTCATTTGAAAAAAACTTTCCGATTAAAACTTCTATGCTCTTCAAATAAGATCTCGACACAGACCGACATTCGAGATAAAAATTAATAAAGCATGTGATATCACGATGTCCTCATGTCACTCGTTTTACAAAACAGTGTTCTGTATTTTTTTTTTAACTTTTAATTTTGCTTTGCTTGTTATGCAAATCATTCGTTTTGTGACGAGCTTGTTAAGGAGGTATGATTATATATTTTCAACATATCAAAGGGGGGGGAAGACATTTACTTCCGGTCCATTTGTATATTTTTTCAAAAGTAACTATTAAATATCAGTAATAATTATATATAATTAATTTAATTAGCTCATTATAATATATTAAACTGAAAAAAATAATAGTATTTTATAATTGCTTTGCATCGACAAGTATTCTTTAATGATTCGTTATTAAATTTTGACACTTGTATATAAATTTTTTTTCTTATAAATTTGCTGGACGATGTTGCATACTATGTTTTATATTATCTGACGATCCATTTCGACTTTAGTTAGAAGGTTTTATTTGAAACGTTCATTCTTATTGGAATCATCAACGTTTATCATTTATTCTTGCTTTCAAAAAACTCGAGATTAAAAAAAAATGTATAAAGAAGAGCACACGCTCAGTGAAGATGCAACTTAACCACAGCTTGGGGTCAACTTACCTAAATTAGACTTTAATGCTCGTTAAAAAGTGTCTTAAAAACTCAAAGTTATTTTTGTTATAACATTTCGTTTCAGTAATGCAATCGCAGGCGACAGTCGTGGTTTATTTCAAACATCTCTCTGATGCTTCTTAAAAGGGGATAAGAAATTCCATGAACTTACATCTTTAACACTGAAAGATGGGCTAGGTATCATCTTCAAAACTGATAAGCAATGCAGTGATCACAGTAAGCGAATATTTTTGTGTTCATTGAATTCATCAGTTCGAGACCAGAGCATCTTGATAATATAAAGGGAATGATGATATTAATTGCGATCACATGAAATGATGTCTTCTGTCTTACCAAAAATATCTTACTGTGAAGATTCAGGAATTGATCAAATCGGTGGACTAAGTTTCCAATGTTATACTCAAAGAATGTTGCTACTAATGTGAATGTTATGTGAAATGGTCCATAAGGTTTCAGTGAAGCTTCCCATTAATTTGAAAGTTTTGCCTCCCAGACATTTTTTATATTCAGTAAAAATAAAAAAAAGTAGAAGCCGCTTTCTCGATAAAGGAACAACAGAATGTAAATCTGTCACCCAAAAAGATCTTTCCCAATGAATTCATAAAGTGAATTGAGAAAAGGGGAATCCCGGGCAATGAGCTGGCCGACAAGCATGTCAGAATTACGTATTGGAAAGGTGAATGCTTAGATATTCCTGTTCTATATGCTTTTCCTGAAAGAAAACTCGAAGAATTTCTAGAATATTGAGCAATTTCGATGGGACATTAATGCCACCTCACATCATTGATAATATCGGTAGTTGAAGCAAAAATCAGAAACCTGCTCCTTATGTCTGTTGTTGTTGTTACTTATGGCACTTGCCACGGACAAGCGCGCTGACGGCCGTCAGTGATTTTAAGCCGAATGAGCGTCTCTTGTTTTTGAGGTGGCGCCAACTAGGGTCAAGAGTACGACTTAGTAACACACTCATCACATTTGCTTGCATAGCTTCTTTTTACAGAGGGGCAGAGTTACATACCTCACAGAACACCATGTCCTAACCTAGACTCGAACCCAGAAATCCCGAATCACGAGAGAGACACGCTACCTCTGTGCCAGGGAGCCGGCATATCTATATCTTCATTGAGATTATACCGAAAAGTAGCCGTTTTTGTAAAATGGTTACTTTTTGATGTTTCATTAAGATATTTCGTTCTTCGATATAACATTTAAGAAGAAAATCAGTTGCTCTTCTATTCTTGTCTTTTTTTACAAACCTTCTAAGTTATAAAAAAAGTGATTCATAGATTTCACTTCTCATGAAAAATTTTAAAAAAAAACCTCTAAATTCATAATTTGCCATTTTATAAAGCAATAATTAGAGAGCTCTGTTAATTAAATGCAGTCTAATTAAAATAGAACATCAGGAAATCTAATATCATATTACTAATAAACAATAACAAAACAGAATTGAAATCCTTTCACATGATAAGCTTTACATACATTTGAAAACAATTTTTATCTGATCAGAACTATTTCCAAGTAATAATCTCAATTACTCACTCTCGCTTATGGCTTTTGAAAAACAATCTCTATGCACAAAATCTGCAATAAAATATGTTCCACTTATTTATTTATAACTATTAAGGTACAGTTCACCTCAGATGCATCATTTAAACAAGTTGCTTAATGAGAGGAATGCAAATCGAACGAAATTTATCTTCATCGATCAAAAGATTAAACGTATCTGGAAGAGACACTCTTTAGGAGATGCGATGCGTTTTTAATCAGATCCCCTTTTACGAGGATTTAGTTTACCGAAGTAAATCCCATTGTCAAACCAATCCATCATCCTTTCAACCCTACACGCCCAAAACTGACTTTACAGTCTTCAGCATTAGGAGAACAACACACTGCTTGGGGGGGGGAAGAGAAGGAGTGACAGTGGGAACTCCAAATAAGGTCGTTTCAGTCATATGTTAAAGACTTGCGCTAATGAAGGCAAAGTAAAAAAAAAATCGAAGCTTTTGCCAGTTTGGGTCAATGATATTAATAAGTTAAAGCATTGTATTCTTTTTTTGGAATAATTTGCTTATTAGAAGAATAATTAGAATTTGTTTCAATTTTTGATGTCTAATTTTTAATAATTAAGTTTAATCTATTAAGCCTAAACTGTTAGGTTAGATTTAATTCTCATTTTTCACAGAAGGAAAAATTCTATGCACTCTTTGTTAAAATTTTGACTATCATTAAAAAATCCATTGCTTTAAAGTAAATAAATCAAGCAGATAAAAGATATTTTTAAAAAACTTGAATCTTTTTCCTCAACCTTTATAAGATTTGTCTCGTTTCACTTGGGTTTCTTCTCCATGAATAGTCTTTTGGTAAAATGGCAACAATTGCTTGAACTCTTTTACATATCTTTGGAGATGTAAAGGGATCCTAACAGCGTAATTTCTGAGATTATCTAGAGTTCTTATGCTAAGAATCGGAGTACTGGTTCAGAAGTCCTTAGTAGCATTGAAGATTTTAATATTACCAAAATCCATTAGTTAAGGAATTGTAACATCATTCTTCCGACTTCGCCTATATTATGAGTATAGAATTGATAATAAAGAAAATATGTGGCATGTCTGTTGTTCAAAGTGTTCTGAAATACTTAGTAAATGCGTGAATTATTGTCTACATATAACGATGGGTTGCCATGTTGGGGAATTTTAATGAAAAATGGACTTTTTTTTCTTTGGAGAAAATCACAAAAATTCCGTTAATATCTAATAAAACACCAAAATATAATTCAATGTTAAAATGCAAATGTCTTTACATTTTTTAATAATATTACTTAAGAAAGTGGGGAAAATTATCCCCCCTTCTCTTTTTAGTATTACTTCATTATATGATGCTTAAAACATTCAAATGTCGATATTTACTTATTTGCTTCGATATGTCTCGATTTGGAAGCAATAAGAGTAGTTTATAAAGAAAACAAGAAATGAATTACTTAAACGTGTTGTAATTTTTATTAAAAGGAAGATAGTTCCAATTATGATACACTTTTGCATCGGGGAGGGAGAGACATCGTTACTTTTGTTAACGATTGTTTACAAAGGAAAGATTAAGGTTCAATTGCTGGCCAAAAAATGTGGGTTCTAATTTTTATGTGAATGCGTTATCATGGTCAAATAACAGCTACATTGGAAATGAAACTCAAAAGCTTCAGTGCAAGGTTTTTGACATTTCTTATGATTCATAACAATGTCGACAAGCCTAGTTAGGAATATCGAATATTGGTCAAACTCTTGAAGTCTGGTCATTTATATACATTCCTTTTTATCCGGGCATAGTAGGATCGTTGAAGAATTAAAATAAATTAATTATTTATAGAGTTAAATCCTCTGTCATATTCAACAAATCATTGTTTGTTCTTTTGGGAACTGTCATGATAATTGAACTAATTTTATTCCTTAATATTATTTATATTATATCTAAAGCGCAATCACTCGCTCATGCTGATTAACTGAAAGCAGTTTGCAGTGTAGGAAAAATAATTGCATTCATTAAATTCACTAAAGTAATGAAGAATAGATGTCTGCAAAGATAAGAATGAAGAAAACAGCAACAAAAATGACTGATTCTTTGAATCGATATTATTTCTGAATACATTAAGCAGTACAAGTATACAGAATTGGTTACTTATAAAATACATCCATATCTAGGATACGACCTACTTATAGTGTTATAAACATCTACCCTTTCCTTGGGAGAAATATATCTTCATTTTGATTTTCATTGATTTTTGAAACTGACAAAGCTTAACCTTAAACATATATATTAATTAAACTACCTTAACATACTTTCTCTCTTTACTTTGAAGATCTACTTTAAACATCTAAATTCTTTCTCTCTCTTTTTTTCTTTTTTTTTTAGCTAAAAATGAAGACTCATTGTTATATTGAGTAATGAAACGTTTTTCTAACTTCCGTAAAATCACATTTTTCTCAGAAATTGGCGACTTTTTATTCTAATTCTGAATGATGTGCGTTGAGTGAGTTTATTCTGCGGAGTCGTGCATAATGGACCGGATGCCATTACCGCAACTTCGTCGAATGTTGCAAATGATGAGTGTCAAAAAGGGGTAATAAGCAAAACAGAATTTCTTTTTATGTAATTAGAATACCAATCTCGAAATTGAATACTTCCGCCTAAGATCACGACTAGAACAATAGCAATTTTGCAGCTCCAGATTTCAGAATAATTTATTTTTATTTGGGAAGACGGAAAATCAATTGATGATAATGGTTTTTCCGATTTAACGAATGCCATTATCAATCTTGAAAAAAACACTTTTTACGGCTCTAATCAATATAGATTTATCACTTAGATTTGTTTGAGTATGAAAAGTATTATAAAAAAATTACCTTCGTTTGAAACCAAAAAATGTAATCAGTAATTTTTTTATTGGTTGAAAATGCAATTGTAAAATATTCTATTTTGGGATATTCAACGTCTACTAAAATATTAATCACAATTATAATTACATCAATAAAAATATATAAGATACTGAAATTTCATATAAAATTTTTATACGAAATTTGATGCTCTATTATTTTTGATTGATTGCAGTATCTTCAAATTTATATTTGTTGTAAAACAAATCTTGCCATCTTACATTCAACTGCAAAGGCCACACAGTTTTTCATCATGTGCAATTCAAAATTTAACTATAGCATCTATGTAAGAATTCATTTTTTGATAATTCTTAATAAATTTTGCATTAATAAATTATATTCTCAAGGAAGGAAAGGGAAAGAAATAATTAAACAATAACAAAATATATTAATTTACACATTGATTTTATTTCATAACTGTAAATCAATTCATAGTTTTTACTATACATAATTATTCAATGAGCATACAAATTATTTCAACGACGAGTTTGAAATGAAAGACCAACAACATATTTTGTTTCTTTAAAGTTGATTGTTTTTAACAAGATAATGTTTATTAGCTGTCATGTTATTTACAAACTGTGATATTTTTTGTGAAAAAAGCATGAAAGTTCTGAAAATAGCTCTGCACAAAGCCCTTTTTGAACTTGATACTATCAAATTTGGAATGCAGTAGCATTCTGAGTTGTTGAGGTTATTAAAGAATTTTACAAAGGTAAATCAGTTTTTAAATTATGTATTATCAAATTTTCTAAGTTATCCATCAATAATTTCAAAGTACGTGTAAATGCCAAGTTCATATTACTTTAAAACGAAATAAGTAGTAATTCTTCTGTAATTTTATCTCTCTTTAGTTCCCCCTCCCCAACATTTTGCAAATTTAAAAAAAAAATGTAAGGTTTTTTTTTTCTTGTTTTGTTTAATGGATTCATTGATTTGGTTATTGTGTATTAAAATAGTATTATATGAATTTTTATGTGAAAATATTATTTTCGCCTTATTATGAATATATTTTAACCATAAAATAAAGATAGACGAATCAAGTTTAATTTGCAAATTGCTTCTTATATTAGAATATTTTGAGGACTTAGACATGTATTTTATAAGATTTCTCTTTTATTCAAGTGTTTAATTCTTTTCACATTTAAACACATTTTTAAAATGATAATGATTTACTTTAGAATAATATTTTCATTTCCTTATTAACTTTATGGAAATATGCATTTATTTATAAAATATGTCTCAAGTCTGCCTGGCTTCTTATTTTGTATACATCGTTACCAAGCAGAGACACCTTGTTTATAAATATTCAAATAGATATGTGTACATGATGAAACATATGAGAATCTTACCAATTAGATTTCATTGTGTTAATACCATCTTAATATTTTATAATTCATAAAAAGAGATTTTATATTTTTTATAAATTTATTCATTTAAGAACTAGGAAAGTAAAGTTTCTTAATTAGCCTAAGGGTTTTAGGTAAACACCTGGTCGAAAATATGCCATCGTCTTCATCCATTACTTATACTTACCAGCTCAAAAAGGTCAGGGCCCTACTTACCCTTTTTTGAAATAGCCAAAAACTTCTTTTGGGCCCCCCTCTCCTTCACTACTTTAGTGATGAAGAACATTCATTAAAAGAAACGTAAAATAAAATTTGGAGGCCCCCACTTATGTGGGGCCAAGGCCAACTGCCCCGTATGCAGGGCCTTAGTCAAGCCCTAAAGAAGGATGGTTTCGAAATCCTCCATCATAGGATAGTTTTGATTCAGATATACTTTTAAGTTTACCAATAACGTTGAGACCTCATGCTTTTGGTCGCACTCACAAAAACTGTCATCAATAATCAATAAATAAACTGAATAAATCAATCGATTAAATGATACGATAATTTTCCCGTAAGGTAATAATACTTTTTTTCGCACTCGTATTTACCAACGCCTGAATAAAAAAAAAATGATTGAATAATTGGATGAGAAGATGGTCTGAATCGGAATCTCATCCCTAGAAAACGCAATTACCGGCGGAAAAACGCAACATACGAAACCTCTAATAGATTTCCGTTTCATAATAGTTGTATGCCTGAAGCCCCTTATTACGGAAATCATCGCTGCCATTAGGAGAAGCCTGTGATTACGGCTATAAGGTAATGGAATGCGGTGCCTTATCGGATTGAGTGGCCTTTTTAATGCGTTTCCGTACGAATGCTACGAACGATCCACACAAGCAATTAGCAGCAGTGAATTACACGCCTTATTTGTTTGTTTGATATATTAGCGAGATTGATAGGGGTCTAATGGGTCCATTAGTTTTCGAGAGCATTCTGTTCCTTTCAAAAGAGAGATAAAAACGAAGCGGTATTTATTTTAATAAGGGAATAGATTAAAAAAAAAAGGCATTTTAAGATAAATCGTGGATTTCCCATTTAGAGTTGTTTATGTTGATTTTTGATGCAAGAAACCTTCACATAGCGCTGTAGTTCGGAAGTGAAAATTGCCAGTTAGACTGTTTCGTGTCGTATGAAATAAAATCTTATCTCAATAGAGGGCGTGATATACCAAAAATTTGAAAATCTGATTTTAAAGTAACAGCTATAAACAAACATATTTAATAAAGCGGTAATTACCGGATACAGTATATTCCCGAGTATCCATTTCGCGACTATCCGGCTTCCGTAATATCCGGCCTAATTTTCTTTTATCGTAATTAAATGTGGAAAGCAATGCATTGCAGAAGCAATAATCTATTAGAACTTTTGCAGAATCTTAAAGCTGTAAGGTTTGACTCTTATCTGATTTACCTTTTCATATTTGTGTAATAATTTAACAGTGTAAAATAAAATCAGTTTGAATCAATTTTCTTAAGAATTAGGTATACGGTTTAATATCTCTTTCAGATTTCATGCATTAAATTTGGTAATTACAGAATCAGTGTTAAAATGTGAACAATTTATATGTATCTTTAAACTTAATTTTTCCTCTGATAGAATTTTGAAACGTGCATTGCAGTATATAAACATATATAAACTGCCAGTAAAAAGTTTTCTATTTGAATTCGACATGTTCCCTTCAACTGCTTCTGTGAGTCGCAAGGTCGCCGCTGCATTCAATATAGAGTGAGAAAATAAGTATAAGGGCTCAATAAAGAGTGAGAAAATAAGTATAAGGGCTCAATAAAGAGTGAGAAAATAAGTATAAAGGGTCAATAAGGAGTGATAAAATACGTATAAGGGATCAATAAGGAGTGAGAAATTCGTATAAGGAAACACACTGAAAATACGTATATATATACACAGATATGCCATTACGTAATAAAGATAGATACTGTCATTACGTAGACTTAAGATAATATCCTTAAAACTAAATAATACAAATACATTGCAAGATATTTTACTATTACCCCTCTTAGAAGATGTATCTCAGTGAGGAGGGCCATACGTAGATAGATAGGCCTATATGTAGTAGAGATATATACTGTCATTGCATAGACTTAAGATAATTTGGTTGAAACTAAATAATACAATTATATTACATGATATTTTACTATTACCAACTTAGGTGATGTCCCTTGTATCCATTCTGAGGATTGCCATACGTAGATAGATATGCCTATACGTATCAGAGATAGATACTGTCACTACGTAGGCTTAAGGCTGCTTAATATCGTTGAAACAAAATACTACAAATAGATTACATTTTACTATTACCTCGCTTAGGTTATACATCCTGTATACATCACCTACGTGAATGCGTAGATAGATATGCCTTTGCGTAATAAAGATAAACAGATGCCATTACGAAGACTTAAGACAAAGGTTTAAATAATAATACAGTTAGATTATATAATACTTTATTATCACTATAATGCCGAATACCGCAATAAGGCAAAAAAAATCTGCATCTCGGAGGCCATTTACACTTACTATTTATGTATTTTATCATCTAGATGTGAATCACAGTTTATGAAAACAAATTTATAAAAAAAAGTTTAATTATTGAAAGATTTACTAGCATAAATTTCAGAATCTGAAATTTGAATTAGTAAAAGATTATTATATTTACGGGGAAATTGGGTCCTAGAAACAACCACAGAAGAAACCGAGATAAAATAAAAACAGCCATCATTAATTTTATTTTTGTAAAATTTTTTATAAAGAATACCCATGTAAGAAGACAGAAAAATTCTGTTTAGAAATATCTAAATAAAATAGAAGAGGGGGGACACTCATTTCTGCTGGCGGTCCTTTCAAAAGCACGCTGTTTAATTGGCCTTGCATCTCTCGTTAAGATGCGGTTAGCAACTGGAAACGAACATTCGATACTCTGTAACAAAGTAGGTCTGACTCACATCAGTCAACCAATGCGGGGCAAAGAAAAAAGTGTTTGTTTGGATTTGCACGTCGAATTTCTTATGCTCATCTGATAGCTTCCGAAGTCATGGGTTATCTATTGACTTCCTGTCATCGCTCCACTCCGACTTCTTGATGAGAAGCTCATCATCGAAACACATAAGGTGGTTTGTTTGGGAGCAGATGACCCCGATAGCAAATAGAATGGAAACTATTCCATGCAAATCACATGATGAATAACAGGTATTAATTACATCGGGGATATATCTTCTGATAAATGAATCTTCGTAGAAACGTTCCATCGACGCAAGTTTATTTCTTACAAATTGTAATAGATAAGTTGTGGTAGTGTCAACCCCTTTCATCAGGGGTTGGTGGATTTTTCAAAGCGATGAAAATTGGCGAAGTGAAAGATTATTAGTATTCTGTTGAAAGATGCTTCTTGGAAATGGTGTTGCCGAACTCTTCTATCATTTTTGGCTTCATTATGTTGTGACGGTTCATGAAACGAGACAAATTATTCACTAATTTGCATTAATTTGTTAAAATGTTTATTTTAGATTTCTGTCTTGTTTAAAGGGTGATTTGAAAAAAGATAATGTTATGCGCAATCAGCAATTATCAATCATAAATGTTTTTCATCATCAATTACAATAAACAAATGTAGTATTATCCATCATACCATCATAATTTGATAAATTTCGTTAAATATATGATTTTTATCTATAATAGAAAAGAACTATCAGATAAAACAACAAGGGAACCATATTTTGAAAATCTAATTTTTAAAGGATTAATTTGCATTCTCTCAGGCATTAAATTCAAAAAATTTATGACTCACTATAAGAACGATTTTTGTTTTTAAAAAAATCAGAAATAATCTGAAAGGTGTTGACTAGTTTGATAATATTAGCAACTATTTTAACATTATTGCCTTTATTAAAAACTATGTAACAAAACTCAAAGATGAATTTCCTTATAATTATTGTATCAACTTGATGAATATAAAGTAATTAATAAGCAAGTCCTTTTTTGCTTTTTTAAGTTAAATTATACGTCCAATAATTTTGTTTCGATATTTAATTATTTATAAGACTGAAAATACATAGAAGTTTAAATATTCAAACTAGATATTCAAGAAAACTGATTGATTGTAACTGATAGAATAAAATTTTGTTGCTCCGAGCAGTATTCATGAATTAAAGGATTGCAATATAACAATATTAAATCTGAAAATATAAATGTGATAAAGGATTTATTTTTAAGAATAAGATAAATTTTGCATACATTATTAATATCTTGTAAGAACATGATGTTTTTTCCTCAGGGATTTTTGAATCATTGAAGGTAATGAATAATTGAATCTCGAAATCACGCTAGTGATGAGCTTAAATAGCATTATTCATAAACATATTTTAATCACATATTTTTTACCTGCTCTTAACAGTATTGTATCATTATTGTGCATGCTTCTTTGAGCAGATGCATTTTTAAAAGGTTGACCTACTTTAACCAGTATTGCTTATTCAAATTGGTTTAAACTACTTAACAACTTAATTTTATTAAGACAAGTAGTGACTTAAAAATAATAATGCTCTCCTTTGATAACTCGAAATTAGCGATCGTAAATTTCATTCTTCCTTTTACATTCTAAATTTTGTTTGTTTACTTGTTTGAACTTATTTGTGATTCCTTTGCATCATGCTATAGCGGTGTGCTGGGGTTTTTTAAGGACTGCCCAGTTTTAAATACATTATTTTTAATCTTCACCAACGCAGCTACACAAAAAAATTCACGAACACTTATTACTACAGACACACAAAGAAAATTAGGTTAAAGAATAGTATGGTGGTCGGTTTCCAAATTTCCAGTTAATCCAAAACAGTCGGCGTCAGCGCAAGGGTAGCGTAAGGGAAAAAGGTAGACCTCAGTGTGCAGGTCTGGCATTCAACTGATTATCTTCTCTAAAACACCACAAGAGAGCTCTCTCTTCTCAATGTGAAAAAGAAGTGCTACAATGCAGATTTTTAAAATTCATTATAATGCAGTTTCTTCTCTGAATATAGATAAATTATTTTGGTAAATTTAGGTAAAGAAATAGAAGACCCGATACGTTTTTTGTAAATACATTATTCATCATACTTATCTTTCACAAAAAAGAATTTGATTTATTTCCATGATTGAGCAAAAGTTTCAGTATTACAAATATTATTTCACTCTTTAAAAAATATGAAATTTTTAAATTTGAGAAAATTTTCAGAATTAGCATTTTCACATGTAACAAACTACTTCAAAGACTGATTCATTTTTCCTTTTTTTTCATTCATTTTTTTTCTTTATTATTTCTATTCTAACCTTTATTATATGTGTGTATGCTTTATTATATATGTGTATGCTTTATTATATGTGAAAATGCTTTATTACATACGTCTTTTTCTTTTTAAATTGTACAATAAACATCGATTCCTTTTTATTCCTTTTCTTTTCGTTTAAATCTTGCGGCTTCCTTTAGTTAAAGAGTTAAGAGCCCCCTTTTCCCCTACTGTGCATTAAAATTACATATGTTTACACACTTTTCACATTTATTTATTTCGAATTTTTATTTCATTTATTTATTTAATGCAATTTCAAAAAATAGGTACGTTTCTGTTTCCAGTGACATTTTTATTTTTTCTCTATATCAAGTGAAATTAAAGTTATAGCAAATGCTGACGTGTAAATGTTGCTTATTTATATACATTTAAAAACTTTACATGTATTTTTTGAAAAACTTGTTTTCTCTTTCCTCACAATTCTACCTTGCGAGTATAGTGATATCTCAGAAAATAATCAGGATATCTTAATGAAATTTATAATTAATATTTTTAATGGATGGATGTAATGAACAATAGATTTTTTTTTGAATGCTCTAATAGAATGATTGCTAATTGCAAATATTGTTGAAAAACATTCCAAAATTTTAGAGATAATTTCATATGCTACACACAAAATACTTTTAAATATCATTTTTAAATATATTCTAATGCCTATATTTTAAGATACGGTAGACATGATCATTACAAAAAACAATAAAAAAAAACTGTTAATTTTTTCTGAATCTCTTCTGAAAATCTCTTCTGAATCTTTTTTAAAAATCTCTTCTGAATCTAGTTGGATTTAATCTGCTGTTTGTTTATGTATTTATTATGTAACAGAAAAATTACTTGAAATACAGCTTTCAATTATGGAAAGTTTCTATGAAAAAAAATGAATAGTAAACGCGATTATTGTGGATTACTTCCTTAATAATCCAGCTTTATTAAGCATCATTTAATGTTTCATAAAAAAATAATCAGAAACCATATGAAATAAAAATTAGTAATGAATTGTATACAATTCAAAAGGCAAGCAAGCTCTTTATACCATCAGGAAATTGTTCTTTAAAATTAGTAGGTTAAGAATTCATTCGCTAATATGAACTTTAATGATGATAAAAAGAATTCTCCATAACAACAGCATGAAATTAATTTTTTTATCTGATTATTAGTATGCAAATATGTCTGTTATTCACCATAGGAAGTGGTAGATATGTATAAACACAATTAATGGGAAAGAATTCACACTGATATAGGCCACCTTCTTGGAAAAACCGGAAGAAAGGAAATTGCTTATTGTCATTTGCAATTGTGAAAGTGGGTTTATGCGAATATCACGACTTCTTCATCTGGTATATTCACTAATATAGATTTAATCTTTTTCTTTTGGATGGCCATAAAATTGCGGATAATGGAATAGTGAAACTTATCTCTTGAATCTGCTGTTCTATAATATCTCATTAAACGTTCTTTTAATATTTTTGATGCCTTACATGACAATTTATTTTATTGTTATTATTGTCTAGAAAGTTTTGATGCGGCTTTTAAAAAATTGTTCACTGATAGATACAAGTATGTAAGAAATATTAAAATAACGGGATATACCTTAAAGACAGATAGAAAAAAAATCCGAGTGCAAATGTCACATTATTTTCTCTAGAATACATTAAATGAAAGATTAGAATTATTCTATCAAAATAATGTAATATTTTCAATAATTTAACAAATTTTTTTTGCAGATTTCAGTTTTGTTGTTTATCAGTATTCAAGATAATTCAAGATGATGCTTTTTAAGTATCGATATTGCAGAATATTATAAAATCTGAAAATCTGTGTCATTTCTAAAGCGATAGAATAAATGTTGCTGCTGATGCAACGAATGTCAGGATTAATTAAAACTCAACATATAAAATTTGTCACTAATTTTTTTTTTAATTTTCTGACATACATACATTTTTAAAACGCATTTCATTTTTTAAAAAATTCAAATTTTTATAAGAGCAATAACTAAAAAAACTGCTTTTTTATTTAAATATCTATGACGAATGAATAATGCATCGATAAAATTTATCTTTTTCAAAACAGCATCAACACAAATTAAAGGAATATGAACCGAATTATCAATTATAAAAACAAATTTTTAAAACAAACATCAGAAGACTTTAGAAAAATTTCAATTTCTTGCATTTTTGAATAGGTTCGTCGGTATATTTACTACTAACTATAAATAAGTAATAACATAATAATTTTCTTTAGAATAGACATTACTTAATATATAAAAAGATATTAGAATATGTTGTTGCTTTTTAAAATTTAATTTATAATTTATTTATTTTTTTAGATGTGACCAAAATTTCCATTTTTGTCGCATATGTATTATTAGATTCGCAAAATGGAATCCAGACTCTGTTTAAAAAAAGATTATTCTTTAGAACTGAAGTTAAGTAATAAAACTTATTAGCAAATGTTTTGATTAGAAAATTATTGTGTATTAATAAATGCTTGAAAAAATGAAATATTCTATAATCAATTTAGTATTATTTTTCCATTTTTATTTTATAGCTTTTATGTCGAAGCAAAAAGTAACTATAGAAAGATTTTTATCTCCAAGCATCTGAAATTTCAAAAATGATAGTATGAATTTTCTATCAACCGATGTTTTTAGTCAATAATCTTTGTTTTTGCCAATAACATTTTTTAAATATTAAAAAATTTCAATTAAATTTGATTTCCAATAATTATTTTATCAGACGAAAAAAAATTATTTGATATTTTCACGTCAAATTTTTTTTAAATCAGTCATAAAAACTATCATTTTAAAATTTGATTGTCATTAATCGTAATAAATCTGGTTTATCGAGAATAATTAAGCTTTAAGATCATTTGAAGTTTGTCATTCTTTTATTTAATGGCTCTTATTTTAAATTCTAAAATTTAAATTTTTTAATTTAATTCTTAAATTTAAATTTTCGTAGATTTAAAAAAATACTAAAATTTCCATTTTTAAGTAATTTTAATAATTTATAGAGCATAATTGAATAGTTCGTGAACAGAGAAATTGAAGATTAATTTTAATTTTAATATTTTCTTAGCCATTATCCATGATACTATAGATTCCTTTTCAAAAGTTTAAAAACAACAACAACTTAATACCAGACAAATATTGAGTTAAAGGTAAATTATAGGATATCAAAGAACAATTAACAAAACTTCCGTTTCATCATTTAAAAAGTTTAACGGTAGCGTATCATATTAAATTTCATCTACTTTTATCCTATATCTCAAATACTTTAAACGGTATTCATAAGCAAAATATCTGACCCAGTTGTTAACGAGTGAATCTGAATTCGTAAGAACATGAGAATTTTCCAGTATCACTCGAGTGTGTTTGGCGACGATTTTGGCGATCAATCCGGCAACCATGAGATCGCTGTCTGGGACAGCTTCGGAGGGTAAAGCAACTGCATAGAGATACCAGCCAATCACGATAAGGCCCGGAAGTGACGTCACTTGGATGAATGACTGGCCTTTTAAGGGTGAGTCTCATTGTAGCCGGCTCCAGGTGGTGAAGTGCTGTAGCAGTCTTCAAACGTTGGTTAGGTGCGTCCCATAACAAAGCCGTCATCTCGAAGAAAACAGCTGTGTGGATTGTACGGAGCGTATTATAAATTTTTTATAAACGAAGAATATGGCACCTGTATATGATTTCAGACATGTTGAGCTGGATAAGATAGGAAGGGGGAAAAGGTAGGTTATAACTGTTTGCATTTTTTTAAATACAATTTTCATTGCAATTAATTTTCTGAAAAGATATTGGTGAATTTACAATAAAAGTTCGCATTGCATTTCTTAACGTGCGTATGGTAGTTAAAAATTTTCCTTGCATTTTCTAATAAAACATTTATTTACGGTTAACAGGAATTATTTTAGATTTTAAAAAAATACCAATACCTATATTTATTTGAATTTACAGATTATTGTGATATAGGAATTATAATTATTGTTCTGTAATTTTCATTTATGAGTATACATGTAAAATAATTTTTTTTCCAATATTTTGTAAATGTCATCATAATTTTTTTATTGTTACTGTGAGTGTTTCTTTTAATATGAGTTAGAATTTTAAATTGTATCGAAGTTATAATTTTATGTAGAATTTTCATAATTCTAGGTTCGTTTTTTTTCTTCTTTTCTTTCTAAAATTATTTTGAATTTTTCTCTATCCAATAAATATCTTTGAATTAATAAATGTCACATTATATGTTGGATTACATTGGAATTGAATTTAAAAAGTAACAAATGATATATTTTTTAAAAAATTGAATTGTTCTTACAGTGGAGATAACATCGATTCGCGATATTATTAACTTTATGCTTAATATTTAGGTTTATTTTTGAATATCCATTCGAAAAGTGTTTGATCTTTCTACTGTCACTCTGCAGAGAATTTTAATTAAAATGTTATAACTTTACGGATTGCTTATTTTATTTAGTAATAAATTGCATTTACTATTCATAAGTAAATATAAGATAAAGAAATATCAATTTGGTATATCAATATTTTTATTTCTCCTTCTCAAACTGATATAAATAAAGGAAAATTAATTTTTAATTCATCATGTGATAAGTTACGTGTATCAATATATATGCATTATTTTTTAATAAATATTTCATGTACTAAAGTTTTCTCTTTATGCTTTTACAAAGGTTTTGAAAAATATTTTTGAATTATTCTCGTATATTCTAGATGCTGGAACCTTTTAGTTATTACCAATCTCATGAAACTAAAAATATTTTAGTAAAGATGCATTTTTTCAAATGTTTTAAAGGCAAATTTTAGGAAACCTTAATAAGTACTTCTATCTTTTTTCTGCGTATTAGCATTATCTATTCATCTTTATTTTTCGTTTACATTTCTACAGAATATAAATGTCTTTGAAATTATTTTTTATGCTGACTTTTCAACTGTCTTTAGATTGTATGCAGTGCGTTTATAATGAGTGAAGTTAATTTGAAATTATTTTTGTATTTAACGGTTTAGAAAAAAGAATTTTCTACGAAATCTAGAATAATTTCGTAAGGTTAACATTCTAAAAGAGAATTAAAACGATTTTTTTAGTAAGATGAATAATACTATTTTTCTAGTACATTTATTACATTAAAAAAGTTCTTTAAAATTAAAAACAATGAGTAAAAAATGTTACACAAAATTCGAAGATGCCTTTTTTATATATATATAATATTAACAGAACCGTCACGTCGTCACCTTTGCCTTAATGAATGTCTACAAATTCACAACCACAATAAAATAAAATTAAACAATGAAAACGAAGTAAAAAAATCTTATTTTTCCACATTTATTTTCGTCGAAGCAAAAATATCGTTTAGTTAACTTCAAACGATAAAAACTAAAATAGTTGAAAATTGAGACGCGCTTAAAAAAATCGAAAAACAATAAAATTAGAAAATTTTGCAAAAAATGCTGTTATAATTAAAATTATGTTCAGATAATTCTCATAATTCTTGATTTCCCTTCTTTTCAAATCAGTGAAGAAGTAAAACTTCTCCACATGGATCTGCATTTTCTTCAAAAGAGAAAGGAAGAAAAGAAAGATCTATGAATTCATAAGGATAGCTATGTAATTTGAATTGCTACGTTGTTTTTGTTTTTTTTTTAATCTCAAAATTCAACAAATTGTAGAAGGTGAAGAACAAATTTTTTTAGAACGACGATTATGTTCGTCAAGGGGATAATAATTCAAATAAGGAGAAAAACTATCCAACGCAACACAAAGTATTAAATTTTAAAAAAAAAAGTACTTTAAATTCTAAAATTTGGAGATCTAAGCGCATTGACTCACTATTATTAATTCCTGTGTGCTAAATTTTATTACTGCAAGAGCGATAATTCAATCTGGACATCGCGATTACACACACAAAAAAGAGATTTTTTTAAAAATGAATATAGCTAAATACTTTATTTTATTTAATAGCGCTATCGTTGTCTTCGTTCATCATTTTAAAAACAAATTTGTATGAATTACGCTTTAAAAATAATATTTTAGTTGCTCACGGTTATATCAGCTGAATCGCACGAGTGCATCACCTTTCATTTCATCAGCATTCCTATGTAGTAAGTAGATAACGAGAAGGAATAAATTTTCGCTTCGTAGGAGAAAAACAAAGTTTGAAGTTGATAGATGAAGATAAGAACATAGTTAGTTGCATTTTCAAGTAGATGTGAATTTTGTATGTTGTTACTGCATTATTATTCGTTGCATAAATCATAATTTTTTTATATATATGCTCAGAATAACTGACAAGAGTTGTTTTATTCAAACGATATTTGACATTTTAAGTAATATATTTGCAAGATAATGCTAATGAAATGTTCCATATCTGTTCCAAATTCATCAAGAATAATTTCTTTTAAAGAATTTTATAATGTTCTAGATGCTATCTTAATTCTTAATTATGGTTTTGTGTTAAACATCTTTAAACTTACAGTCCAAATTTATAAATCTTATGTGATCCGTGTAAGACGAATATATAAATAAAAAATATTTATTATAATTAATTATAAAAAATATTTTACAATTTAAATGGCGTATTTCGGAATGTCTTAGTTTTAATTTTGTTTCTTTTTTTCTACAAATAATAAAATTAATTTCTTGCATTCGTAGTAAACAAAAAATTGAAATTTCGTAGTAAACATGTTCTACTATTCGGCTTCTAAGAGATGTTTTTCGTTTTATTTTTTGCCATGTTTCCGTGAAAAAGGTTCTAGTGTGAATCAAAAACGAAATTATCATATGCCCATTTTATTCCGATTTTATATTTTTTATTAACATTTCGGTGTTCACATTGAATATTAGAATTCTTTTTTATTATTTCTTATCCAGTCCCGTATAAAGTAATATTAATTATTTGCAAATGTACTGGTTGAATTACTTATAACCGTAGCAGTTCAACTCTTTTGGTTTCTGTTTACCTTTGAAGTTGCCTTTCGACCAAAACATTGGTTGAGGGTCTTTAAACTTTTATGTACCTTCAATTTCTGTCAGTTCCGCCAAAGTTCATGCCCTCAAAATCCTCACCTGGAAATCATAGTTTCTGAGAAAACTCGCAACCGTGTCCGTCTTCTTGTCAGAAAGAGCCAAGATTTATGGGCCTCGCGTTCTTGCATTTCTTGAACGTGTGTTCAGCAAGGTGGAAAAATTGCAGAATTTGATTAGGCCTGCCCGATGATACTGTCTACTCGCTGCCGGAAGCATCTTTAGCCGTGTCCCCTGGCTTTAACAAGCATAAGCTTTGTTCTTTGAGTGCAAGCACACTTGTCATTACAGATATTAAACCCATGTTTGATTCGAAGCCATTCTGAATATTCCGACATTTTTATTCGCTGTCAAGCCATGGACCGCTGAGCTTAATCTTGCTTTGTTTCCAAGTTCGACGTGATTTTCTGTTGTTACCCGTAAGCAAAGGTGTTAAAGTGGAAATAATTTCATTTTCGTCCTTAGCACTGTTGCATTTCGTTTTATTTTACGATGGCTATTGTTTGCCTTTTAATCAATAATAAATTTTATAGCAAGTAACTTGGTTATTTTTGAGGATTATTGATAAATGCTACATTAGGAGAAATTGACGAATGAGATAATGTGGTATTTATCAGATGATTTATTTACAGAATTTGGGACAGAAATATGAGTTCAAAAGGAATTTCACCGAACGTTTCAAAACATTTGATTGAACACTATTCTTCTTATATACATGATTTGATCTTTATCAATATTACGAACTTAAAGAAACAATATTTTTTGGGAAACTAAAGTATTTAATTGATATGGTTCAGCAAATATTAAATTTTGTATTAATGTTGTGACTGAAGGATAAATAATGTCACTTTATTGTAGAAAACGTTACAGCCTTTTGACTCGATACAATTTTTTTAACCATTGGTTGGTAATATATAATTCACGTGAAAATAATTTTACTTCCAGTTTTGGCAAAAAAATAAATAAATAAGAATAATAACTGATGCTTGTTTTACATTCACAATTTTTCTAATCTATTATACATTATGCATATACTTGAAAATGACGTCTGAATTAAGTAAATCTATTCAGCATAAAACAGTTTTTATCCCTGCCATCTCCCCCCCCCTAAACAGGAGTTTTCTTTTACTTCATCTGCATTACATACCAGGATACATATTTCGCTACATTTATTCTTTGACAAACATTCACCTGTAGATTATTTGTCTTCATATCAGCCGGTTTTTTTGAGACGCTTTTCTCCAACCCTTTTGGGACACTGATATCTTATCAGATAAAAACTGTAGTTTGAATTTATCCCATTATCATCTTTTACATCGGGAAAATAACATGCAAACCCCCTATGCTGGTGGGTGCAAATATGACAGCCATTACCCTCACGATATAAATGATTATGTACTGCCTAGCACCTGGTTCTTGGAAAATGTTTTTTCCCTCCCTACTACTTCTGTTGCTTTTTACCCTCTTTCATGGTTAGGACTGTACTTTTTTAGGGAGGCATGTAGTTTTTTTCTGTGAGATGTGGCTGGGATCTCTCCCTCCCATTTTGGTGAGTAATGTTATTGTGTAGCTCACCATTCCTGTCTGTAATGGATCTGCTGGTGGGCTAGCTTCTTGTGCATCTTAAATGCACTGGGTTTCTTGCGGATAACTTAGCTCACAAAGTGGTTCTACTCTTCAGCATATAGATAAATGCAATATGCTTTTGTGCTTTTACACAGAAGGGGAGAAAATCCAAATCGTAATTCATAAAAGTGAATGATTTCTATTTATTACACAATAATATAAAATTATCATTAATAATACAAAATGTACTAAAAACAGCTGTAATCATTATGTGTGTGTATCTAATGTCATAACAACTTTACCAATTTTTAAAAAATCATCAGTAATTTTTTGTTCGGTTCTCTCACGCACTTTTGCAAGAGGGTATAAATTATGTGATAAAAAGTGTTTGTTTTGACAATTAATAAAATAAACGTTATCTGTTTGCGCCCATAAAATATTTCTGAAAATATTCAAATATGTTTCCTATTATTACACGTAATTTCAAGCAAAAAGTTTTTTCGTACTTTTCTTAGAACAAAATTGCATCAAAATATCTATATCGAACTTTTCATGTATTATTTCTCTCTTTCTGAGTGTAGTTTCGTACAAAAGAAATACAAATGGTATCATCTAGATGTTGATTAATAATTTTAGAAAAATTTTAAGTATTTCGTCGCGAGGCATTTTTATCGTTATTATTTTTTCTGCATTCGTAATATTTTCTAAAACTGTTCCTAAAAGTTAGAAAACCAAATACTATATATATATATATATATAAACAGGGACTGCTGACAAACTCATATAATTGACTATCCTATTATTACTTAAAACATTGCTTTATCCTGTACCAAAAACTGAAACATATTATTTATGAAACTTTTTGTTTTTAGAAATATTGGCAAATTCATAAATGAAAGTTTACACGCAACATAAATCAGTAAAACAATTGCCTGAAATACATATTTTACTCTAGCATTTCATCCAGAACCGGACACTTCCAACACGAGCCTTTGTTTTCAATTCTACTTATCACGATGAGCATCTTTTCTTTCACTTCCGCCTACATTCAAGGTATTAATCCGCAGAAAAAGTTAATCCCATAATGCTCCCTGCTGCTCCATTAACAGAAAAACATCAGCAGCATCATTTCTGACGGCATCATTTTTTGTTTTTCGCCAACCATCCGCGTACCATCTTTTATTATGAGCACAAAACTCTCATTTATTATTTTTTTTCCCTTTACCCTTACTCCTGCAGAAAAAATTATACCTTGGACTGCAACAGAAAGTCATTTAGATAAAAATTCTCGAAAGAACATCTTCGGCGAGCACAGTTACAGTTATTACGACGAATCATTTTTGTTTTGCATTTATTAGAGCATTTCTAATGGCGCTTTCATAAATTTCGGCGTTTTGGCAGATGTAATCCGAGGCCATTGTTGTCTTGCAACTCTTCTGGCAAGCCCCGTTCCGTCTTCCGCTAAACAGGTGCCATTGTTCACTCTGGTTATTCTTTTTATTCACCACGCTGTCGTGTTAGCATCCGATTATCTTCCCGAGTGCATAAAATATCGTGTTAGCGAACCTTGGGCTAGGTCGTGTTGCTACTACGTGATCTTGCGCAATGTCATTCGCATCGGAGGTGGTTGGCATCGCTGGTGGACTGAATGGCGAGAATTTTATAGCCGGATTCCTTCATTTCGCTTAAATTTTTGGTTCTATTTTTCGTTTTACCTATTTTTAAGGAAACTAAATTCAAATATATGGATTGCCATAAGTTTTAATTGTATAAAATTAACAAAACTTCAACTAGCCAATGACAATAATTGCTTACTGAATAACTTACTGAATAACGTTCAAAGAATTCATTGATTTAAAAAGTTACATTCTTAATCTATTAGATATCTTTTGTTGTCCCGGCTTTCTGAGACAAAGGTAGTGCGTCTTCCTCGTGTTCTGGGAGTCCCGGTTAGCACATGGTTGTTCTTTTGTGGGCTATCTGGGAGATGTGGGACTGTGCCCCCTGTAAAAAAGGGCTGAGCAAGCGAGTGTATAGCTAAAGTCGTACTCTTGACTCCTAGTTAGGTTAGGCTTTACTAGACCCTGGTTAGGGCTGGCGCTACTTGAAACAAGAGATATTCATTCTTCGGCTTAAAATTATCAGCGGAGTATGTCCATTGCAAATGCCATAAGTAAGAACAACAAAAATTTACATTCTTAATATAATAGATAAGTTGTTTATTAAACTTGAAAACTCAATTTGGATAAGAATCTGTCATAAATGAAGTGGCTAGGTGTTCAGGATTAATCAGATCAATCTAGAATTTCTTTCTATGTCCCAATATTTTCTAATTTCTCAATGGTTTATTTTGAAAAGTGACTAATAAAATGTAACCTTTGAAATAAGTTAGTTTCTGAAAAATTTTACTTGTCACCTTTTATTGTATATAGAAATTTATTACTCTAATTTGTTCTAACTGGATAGCCTGAATGAAAAATTGTAAATTTAAATGCAATCATGATTACTTTTGTAAATGTTTTAACTCTTAATTGATGCTTGACTCTTTTATTGATACGTTTTTTTAAAAAATTATATTTATTAATCCATGGATTTTGTCAAACTATTCTCACCCCATCTCTCTCTAAGTTTTTAGTTTGTGCCTATGAGTTTTAAAATATCCATTTTAAGTTCAGAAAACCTGTGAACTTTAATGTTATTTCATTTAAGAACAATATTTTCTGAATTTTTTTAATATTTACTGGGAAATATAAATGTGAATCATGCAATTAAAGAAAATGTGAGATATATTTCCTTAAATCTATGACATTTTCCCCCTCACATTTATAGCTTTTTTTTTTCTTTGAATTTTCTGTAACAAGAATCCAGTCCATCAGTAGATGCAATTTCTTCTCCAACTGATATTTCCCGTATCGCCAATCTTTCAGAGCAGGCGACATATGGTTAATGGCAAACGTGGGGCGGCGAGATAAAGCATCGTTTATTGTGTGTGTGTGTCAAAGATCAACTTCCATTATCGAGACGATAATCTCCAAGTGGTTGTGTCTCTGTCGCATGGCTCAGTCTCTAGGCACACCTCCCACGAACCGACACTGATCTTTGCATGTGGAACAGTCTTGACAATAATGCTTCTGTTTATGTGGCGCCACCACAATGATTTGATTTAATAATTGAACTAAATAAATATCTTGAAAGCTCAATTTTAAAATCCAAGTGGTGAATTATTCAAAAAAAATTTGATTTCATTATCATTAAAAAATTAATTAAAAAAATAGATATTTACTGATTTCCCATTAATTACCAAATAGTATTCAAAAAATAAAACTTTTATAAAATTCAGTATTATTATGGTTTTGTTAAGGGATTCAGTAAAAAGTTCGAATTAGTATAACAGTTATTTATTTACAGGTTACGTTAGACACAGACAATTTACATACAATAATTTAAAAGAATTTTAAGGTATATATAAGAGCATGGATCGGAACATGCAGTTCACGCCTTTGTTAGATTTAAACTGACACTACAAGGTATGAGAAATCGCTGTCTCTGATATTGTTACAGTCAGTTATGTTTGAGTTTTAAAAGAGCGTACATTATAACATTTATGTTCCTAACAGGAAAGGAACATAAACTTATCAATAAGCATACACCTAGATAATTTTGCCATTTTGCTTGCAGAATTTATTTTTCCGTTGTGGGCGTATGGATTTTTGATGTATTATTCTTCATATATATAGATTTATAATAATAATAATAACAACAACTGCAGTAATATGCATTCTAAATTTGACAAAAGAGGTAAAAAATCTATTTTGACTTTAACATTCTTTTGAAATATTTCCTCTCAATAAAAGGAGTGTTTAATAAACTCATGACTTATGAGTAGCATTTGAAATCTTTGCGAAAGATAAAAGGGAAATATTGAATAAACTCGTTGATATCAGTCAAGAGCGTTGGAAAATCCCAGCTCTTTCATTCCAAGACTTGCAGCAATGACAGGGGCATCTTGAGGTGATTGTTGACAAGCTTTATCAACATCAGCGATGAGCTGATTAATTTGACATTGTGAACCCGATAACACTGCCTCCTGTATTCAGATGCCAACACGACCAACCGCGTGGCAATCAAACAATAAAAAGATAAAGAAGAAGATGAAAAAAATAATAATAACACATGAATGTCTTCTGCTTCGAATGATAGAATAAAAAGTCAATCGGTTAATCTCGGAAGGTTATCTACAACTGGTATGCGAGATCGTGTTGAAGGAACCTCGTGTTTGGTCGTGCTTTTGAAAATGATACCATCTTCTTTAAGTGGTCGAGCATTGCTCAGAAATTATTTATATTTTGCTGATCGAACTTCTTTGAAAAGCGTTCGAACCTGATTGCATAAGGAACGAATTTCAAACGGTTGCCGAACTGAAAGGTCGTTTCGGAACATTGCACCCAAAATTACTTTGCTCATTTTCATGATGAGTCACACTGATGTTTATTCATCGGTAAATCGCATTATTGTACAGTCACCTTTTCTTGTCTCAAGGTTAGAGTAGTTAAGAGACCCTTCCAAGAAAGTCGGATTAAAAATCTAATTTATAATGCAATATGGGATGAAATTAAAGGACTTTATATCCGCTTAATTCAGATTTTCTCTTCAATGCTGCCAGTAGTTTTGTTAAGAAGTTAGAAAATATATTTCCCATTTGTTTTTCTTATTGGGAAATATTCAGTTTTAGAATTTTGTAAATTAAATTATTTAACATCCAAATCGTGTGTAAGATGCGATATAATTCTTCACAAGCTTTCGGAAATACCCAATTTTGTAAAATATTGTTGTTGTTATTATTATTGATTAAGTAAGTTGTTGGAATTCCTTCTTTTCTTGGAATGTTCTGAACTACCAGGAAATGTTTTCGAAAAAATAATATAACAATTTAGTAACGTAAAATTTAATTAAGTGATTTAAATTATTCTTATTGTGAGGTTTGGCTCTATAAAATGATGCATAATTATATAATTTCGAGTGAGAAGGGACCAATACGATTTTTTTGGTTTGCATATACACACTACTAATTTACAATGTAATATACATTTTTCAACACACCATTTATTAAGACCACGACTATGAACAATTTAATAAAAAATTATGAACACGACGATTTAGCTATGAACTATTCACTTTTAGCCATAAAAGAAAGGATATAATCAGAAATTTTTTTGTATATTCTCATTCTCGCCTCATTTTACGTTACCATTGTTATTATTGTTGATTTGTCTTGAAGTATGTGAAGGATATACATTTTTTTCTTTCTTTGCTATATTTTAAAGTTCTTGCTTAAACTTTGCTCAAATAAGAAAATTAGGTTCAAATAATTCTTTTTCATGTTAAATTGAGTGGTAATCCTTCTGTATTCTGCTCAGTCAGTTACAATTGCATATATTACGCTGTCCCTGATTTTTTTAAACAAATCAATGTGATTTCTTTAACAGAAGATCACTTTTACCACATAACATTGATTAAAATCAAATAAAGAAATTAAATAACTTCAACTGATAATGAAGAACTTTTAATTGTAAAAGAGGTGGGTAAAAATCTATATTTTAAGTTTCTGAAACTCAATTTGTTTTACAAAAAAAAAACATTACATTATTTATTACAGAAACGTGAATCAGTTTGTGTTTTATATAAAACATACTCATCACTGTCTTGAATCTAAACATACCTTTTCCCCAACATTCTTAAATAGACAGATACTTATCATCCCAAGTCGGAAATTAAAACATGTAACTCACTCGCTGCTTAGTATCATGTTCCTCAAGATAATGTTCGAAGCCGAAAGAAGGAATGCTGCAGCTATTTTATTTCCCCTTGCCTCTACTATTTTAAGGATTATTTCGGGCTTTAACGATTCCTCTCACGTTCTGCTTTCCGAGTTCATACCATGTCGAAAGACAGCCCTGGTGGGGTTCCTTCCATATCCTTTTTTAGAAAAATCGAAGCAAGAAATGGGCGTATCACTTCTTTCACCAAATTTCGTGACTTTGACATTGCGAGGAATGTAGTTTTTAGAAAACTAACCACTCGAGTGAAAAGGAGGCATTCGAAAATGTTTTTTTCTTATTTGATGGACCATGTGTTTATTCCAATGGGCTTTTATTTTCTGCACGTACTCACTCCTCTTTTATTATAAAGCACTTCTTGAAGATTTTTCCCAGTTGATAGATTAACTTCTTTATTTTTTAAAGTCAGGCTTGTAATTTGGGAAAATATCGGGTTTCACCCTTTATCTATTTATTATGTTAATTGCTGACATTCGATA
The DNA here is from genome assembly GCA_026289955.1 of Argiope argentata. Taxonomy (NCBI): domain Eukaryota; kingdom Metazoa; phylum Arthropoda; class Arachnida; order Araneae; family Araneidae; genus Argiope; species Argiope argentata. The sequence goes on from JAOUZG010025633.1 coordinate 7,158,867, forward strand.
CGAAAGTCATCTGATTGAAAGGCCTTGAAATATCAATTTCACGCTAATCATTAATATTAAACTAATTCAGTCAACCTGCTTATATGCATCTCTCATTGGGAGGGTATTCTCTCTTTAAACTCCATTTGCCACACTTATAGACCTGTTATGCGATATCCCTTCGACAAATCTTTATTTCTTTTGACATATTGAATTTCATATAAAATTTCTACTGCTTTTTAATGTAATTTAATGCTTTATGAATATTAAAAGGTATTTTTATATACCAGCTCGACTAATCTCAGCATAATATAATTATATAACAGCTCTATACCTTCAACAACAGTTTGTATAATCATTTGTTTGATGTAACACTGTGCCCTATGCCGTAAGGCTTTGAATACTTCTTACATAATGCTTTGATTATTTCATTTCACTCGTACAAAATGCAGCTTACATCGGTTAAGTGGGAAAGTTTACAGTTTATTTACTTTGCGCATTTATACATACCCGCGCGGCAGAAAAACACAAGCTTAAAAAAGAAGGGGAAGGAAATCATTATCCCTGATCTTAAATATCAAGATTTTGATAGGGAAAATATTTTTTCTCGGTGCTTATACAATGAGATTTCGAGGGGATTTCCACAACACACTTCTAACAAGCAAGGGAAACACAGAAATCTTTTTAAAGGAATGTGCTTGGCTGGACAATTATCATCTGTCACATGGATCGTGAGAATTAGTGGATTTTTAGCCATGTCAGAAATTTTACAAAGCTTCTGTTGAATTAATTAACCAGAACAAGTGTAATGGAGCAGGAAATAAGAGAATATTTTTAGAATGATGTTACCAAGGGCTAAATTAAGATAAAAATTTGAAATTAGTTAGTGTTTAATATTTAATTTTAAAAATATCATTACATACATACATACGTACGTGTGTGTGTGTGTGTGTGTGTGTGTGT
>JAOUZG010025633.1:7159908-7185332 GCA_026289955.1 Argiope argentata
TGAGATTGTTTTTTTAAATAAAATATGATGCAGTGAGATTGCTTTTTTTTAAGTATGAGGATTAAATTGTAGTAACTGTAATTATGCTGGATACCCATTTATTTCTTTGATTGTCCTTTGCTTTTCGTTATAGGAGTATTTGTTTTTCTTAAAGAGCATATTTGTAACGTCAATTAATTCAAAACAAAAGGAACATTTTAGTTCATTATTTTATCTTATATAATAATAAAGTAATAAGAATTATTTATTCTTTATCGGGAGACTTAAATAACAGAACGCAGTTAATTAATGATAACGCTCTCAATGTTCGGACAGGAACTCGACTATTTTTCTAGAATATTACGAAAGAAGTGAAGAAAAAAAAAGTGTTTACGTTGTCGCTATTTTGTTGCGTTTCCGGCGAGCTTCCGCATACGTGCCAGCAAAATGCCATTTAAGATAACAAAGGCCCGAATGTCAACTCATCATTAAGACGCCGGTTGAGAATCCTCTCTCAACTTGACCTGATGCGCGGCTCCAATCGGCATCAGAACACCGATCACGGCCACGCCACACGAGCAATCACGATTCTTCTACAAATTCCTCGTGGAATTCTTCGCTTCGAGAATAAGGTCTGCTGCCATAATCAAAAAAGAAAAAAGGGAAAAAAATATGATTCCGATTATGATTTGGCTTCTCTGCATGCGCTGCGGACACGCGGTGCAGGTCAAGTTTGTACAAATACTAGGAGGTTTATTTTATCAGCTCAAAAACTTCCTCGCTTTGCTTAAAGAGGTTTAGATGGGTTTTTTATCTATCTTTTTAAAAGAACTCTTCTATAATGTTACATTAAAGCGATAAGGCTTACCAGGGGTCAAAAACCTGAATTTTAAATTTGAGGCACAACTCTCCAATGGTCGTGGAACGAAAGATTAGTTTTTGTGCTGATGTTTTTATTCACTCACCACTTTTTTGGATGATAGAAGCTGTAATAAAATTTTGATCCTTAAATTATATTAAATCCTCCATATTCTGCTTACATTGGTTTGCTTTATTTATCAGATGGAAAAAGTAACCTTGCATCCGAATGAATGGATTCTTCGAACCACTAATCTTTTTCTTTTGCGGCCGAAATTTCTCGGATTGAGACTTTAGATAAATATATTAAAATATTAAAGTAAAAGCATAATAAAAATATCTTGCCTCGTGTTAGAATTTTCTTCCGGGGGGGATTATAAATGAACAATGGCATTGTTTGGATTTGAAAAAAGTCTTGATCAAATGAGATTTTGAGCGAGAAAAGCAAAGTAACTTTTTTACTTTCTGAGTTTCTAAGAAATTGTATTGTAAAACTCGAAAAAAATATGATGGTTAAAAATTTTATTTTCCTTTGTTTATACTATATGATTTTAAATCGTTTTTTTAAAACTAATGTTCTCTCTGGTAATAGAACAATGAAATTTTAAATTATGATTTATTTTTTACTTTCATTCGCTTGCTTAAAGTTACCGTTCTAATTGAAAGATTTTATTTTTTGGATTTGTTTGAAAATGTCATTACGATAACTATTTTTTCATGATGTTCGAAACAGAAAAACCCTGAGAAAAAAAAAGTTAGAAATGTAATTTCAATAAACAGGATATTTTGTATTATTTCGTCATTATAAATTTTATATTTTAAATTCGATTCATTTTTATTTTTAATTTATATTTTTCTTGAAGTCATTAGATAAACAATCGTGTACAGTTTTATTTGAATTTTGTTATTAATATTCATTAGTGGACATTATTTTATTATTAAATTAATAAATAAATACAGTATTTAACGTATTTCAACGATTTTCTTTTGGAACTGATTTTCCTTCAAGTTTGTAAGGGTTTGTCAGCTAATTAAAGCTTCAAATCTAATTTTTTTCTGTTATTGTTTAGTAACGCACATAAACTAAAAGTTTTATCAAAGAGGAAAGTTACAATTCATTATAATGTGATCGTATTTATATTTAGTAAATTAAAAAATATACATATAGGAATAAACAAACTAGCAAATATAATTAAAAATACAATTATATTCGGTTTTCTTTTTGTTTCTTTGTTTCCCCGATAGCTCTTTCAAGTTATCTTGAAAACTGGCTGATATAAATATATTTTTTTTTCCTTTCCAATTCATTTAGTTCATTTTTGTTTAGATTTCATACAACCTTTTGAGTTCATTCCAATGGAGCCAGTCCTTTAGCGGAAATGGAGCCAATCCTTTAGCTTTCAGCTTTTTTTTATTACCGAATGTAGAAGGGGGGGAATGTGTACCTCGTAAAACAAATTTATTATATCGTTCAAACTACTGCAAACACAAATCGTACAAACTGCAAGATTAATTTAATTTTAGAGTTCAAAAAAAAATCGGTCATTTTTGCTGTGTTGATTATTTTCGAGCGTCCTTACATTTTTTTAAAACAGTTTGTTTTTGCTCTTTTTCTGAAAGATAATTTATTCACCGAATTTTCTTATTCTGCATTTTTTTCTCAGTTTTTTTTCAACTAATGCAACTGGTTTTACTTCTTACAGGGATATATTTAGTGAGTTTATTATATCCTTACACCATAAAGGCAAAAAATAAAATGATGACAACGAACGTGGTGTCATAAACTGAGATTAGATAGTTACTCCTTATATTAAATAGTTACTCAAGCCTCAATTTTGAAAGATTTCTGTTCTGTTGTAAGACCAGAAAACATGAAGAGAAACCTGAATCATAAAATTTAATTAGAAGGCGTTTTACAGCCTTTGCTTAGAGAGTTGCAACATAGTTCAGAAACGACAGTTTGCATTGTAACTGGCCAATGACCTAATCTTATGTTACACAATAATGAATTAGAAATATTTATTTATTTGTCATATTTCTGTTAATTGCGTAATAGAGAAAAATATGTTTTTTTTCTTTATTTTGTTATTTGGTAACGAATGCTAATTATGCATCAAATATTGAAATTATTTATTCTATAGATTAAGATAATGAATCACTAAGACGCGTATTGCGAAAATTTAGTTCAAAGACTTGCTGGAAATGATTCACTTTTTCTTCTTCCAAAATCAATGTCTAGTATATTTTATTAATACCCATCATTATAATGAATTATTTCGCTATTTTAGGTATAAGTGCATAGTCCGAGAATATTTTTTTTTCAGGAAATAGGAACACATAATTAACTGAGTTTTAGTTTGGTTTCATTTCCTTTTTTGTTTTTCTGTTTTTGACATTCATTTTTTCAAACTAAATTGAGTAATTTTAAAAAATATGCTTGAACACATGCTTGCCTCTCGAAGAATGTGGTTAACCTAAATTTATAGGCATTCATCTAAGCTAGATTCATGAGTGTAAACATATTTACCTCGACGAAGTAAATATTTGTCGGTATATCCCCGCTCTGTGCTCGTGACCTTGAAGGTGACAACAAGCATTTCTTGCATTGTGTGTCACTAGGATATCGGGACATCCTCTACCCACGTACAAAAGATATCGCATAAATTCGGTGGGCAGCCCTGTTTTTCCCGATGGCGATCTATGTTTTCGAGACGTGGGTCTACGTACAACAGGTGGGCGTTCTTTTTCACACATTGCATCTCGAACGTGGTCACTGGCAACAAAACACGGACGAATGGAAATCAAATATGGTTCTTTCAAGGATATTTCTATCTGACGCCCTCAATTCAGGTTATATAAATTTTCATATGGGATACAAAGTACCATTGAAAACAGATGATTCCGCATTATTATTGTTGCTGATTTTACCTCTATTAGAGAAAGAATATGTCTATAATCCTTTAGTTGTAAATTATACGTTACAAACATTACTTGCAGATAATTCATAAGACAAAATATGTTATTTCTAAACCATATTCCCTTAAATTAACTCTTAGAGGCAACAGATAATTGAAGCAAATCTTTGTTAGAGCTTTATGTCTGAATCTTAAAAAGAAATATTGAAATAAAAAATATATATAAGATGAAATCTTCGATCGTAAATTTAAGTTATCATGTAAGAACATTATTATTTTCTAAGTTGTTATTATTCATGTTAATTAATTTAAGTCATTAACCAGTTTAAACCGGTTTGAAACAATCTCGATATCGGTCTCTATCCCTTTATAATATGTAATATATGTATCCATCCATCCATTCATTCATCCACTTTCTTATTTATAATAGTAGTATAGATGTTAGCGTACACTTAGAGTATAAAATAATATTGCATTTAATTACATTTATGAAAACAAACATATAAGAATTCTTGTGCTGTCGAATAAGAGAAAGTTGTTCAAATAAAAAAACAATGATAGTAAATTTTGCTTAGATATGTGATATATAAAATATATTATGTATAAAAATATAGTAACTATAATAAACTCTAGAATCTTTTTAGAAGTAGAAAATCCAATTTCTTTCTGTTACTCAAAAATTCATCATTTTTTTAATACAGGAATTAAATTGAATCTCATTTGTGTAATAATTTATTTGTTGTTGTGAATTATAATTTAATAAAATTCGAATCTTCTAAATTTCAACCTTCAAAATTTTTGGTTCTGCACAATATGGCAGTGCGATTTTTTAAAAGATTACTTTTGCTGCAAATCGGATTTAATTGCCTTTTTTCTGTGTTACTTTACAAGTTAATTATTATAACTATGCATAAATTCATGCTTAAGGTTTAATATGTTTAATATTTCTAAGACTTAACACATTATTATTATTCTTACTGTAATTTACATAATTTCACTTGCTTCCTGCTCCCTTCTCCTACAAAGAAAACTTATTATACAGGGGAAAGAAAAATGTTTCATTAGTTTTAATTGAGATTGTTAGTGTCCTGTCACCGTTATGTATGTAGAGTGACTTATTCGTGTTTCAACAAATCTGGCGGAAGAACAATGGGCAACTAATTTTCAAACATTAATTAGAGAACTAACTTATCGCCATTTTTTGTTTACGCTTATTATTAGTTTACTAATTTGTGATAAGTTACGAAAAGTTTAAACTGAATGATAGTCATCAATAATTTTCTGAAATGTTTCTTTCTTTTTCGCATAATTGTTTTTGATAGAAATTAGTGATTTACAAAGGTTTGTCCTAATTTCATTGTAAATAAGAAGCAGTGTTTTTATTATTGCTTGTCTTATTGCTCGAGATATAAAAATTAGCCATGTGTCATTACTGCGAAAAGTCAATACTTATCTGCTATTCTATTTTTGAAAAATGGTTTATATATATATATCGGATATCATCCACATTATACCAGTATTCTTCCGTTTTACATTGAACCACCAAGTTCTGAGTGAATTTAACCATTGACTACCAACAAGTTTTTTTCAGTCTTGCATTTCGGTACATCTCATTGTTGTAAAGTACAATATATAACGGATCTGGTGTTTCTCCAAATCCATACAACACTGGAACAATCACATTCCCAAATTTTGATGTACAATTCCTAAATCATATCGACCCAACATCTTCATGCCAAGAAAAGCCCATTATATTTTTCTTTTGTTGAAGAAGCCATTCCTCCTCAACATCTAACTACGATTCCGGCCATCCAAAAGCTATTTTCCCTTTTGTAAAGAAGTGACCCGACATGCCCGCCGCCATTTATTACTTCTATGTATCATTGTTTCAGGGTGCCGTTATTAAATTACATTCATTTTTTGTGTTTGTCTAACCCCAGTGGCAGCTGAATGGTAGTCAAAGGTCGTTGGCCAACTCGAACACAATTAGTGGCAACAACTGATTGAAAAGCTAATGCTGCTGCTTGGGCGATTGTTAACAGGAAATTGGAATGGACGCTGCACAATGAAACACTGTTTGCGCATCTGACCACTGACCTACTCTAGTTTACCTCCTCAGTTTTTTTAAAAAAATCATTTCGCTTTTATTGTGACCACGAATTTCGAGGTCTTTCTTTTGCCATTGAAAATAACTGAATTAAAAAAAATCCATTCGAATGTGTATAATCTGATTTCTTCATCTAAAATTAAAATACTGTGCGCTTGTCTTCAATTATAAGCAAATATACACTCCCGTCTTTCCACAGGACTTACCACTTATATTTATAAAAAATCCAAGCAATCTTTAAATATTCTAAAGTGCCAGATTTAATCGGAAAATGGTGCCTTGATTAATGAAAAATAACGTTATTTCAAGGAAAGTTTGTATAATAAAAAAGAATGAAACCAATTTCTTTATTTAAAATTATTATATTCCTCTTATAAGAAAAAAAATTAAGTGGTCTATTTCTTCTTGTAATTTGATACTACTGTTATAAATGTAGATTTTTTTCTCCGTATATTTTATAAATCTACTAAGTTTTGATTAAGTATTAGTACATTTGTCTGTTTAAACTGTTTTAGAATTCATTTTGGGGATTTTGATTATCATTTCGAAGTATATTCACTTTGGGATATAGTATATTATATATTAGGGCAAAATTATGTCTTGTGGAAGAATCCGAATAAGCTTCGCATGTGTACTTAAATCGGGCTACTTCCAAACTCATGTCTGATGTTTCAGTTTTTATCCCCCCTTCTTCCTTCCTCCCCTCCCCTTATGTTCTTCTGAGATATTGATGTATAACTTCCTTCACCTTAAAGGAGCAGAAATTTCACAACACGAGTCAGAACAACACTCTTCTGAACTTCCTCCTCCCTCCATCAGTTCGTATTCTTTCCCCCTTTCCCCCGTGTGCAAGGCCAAAGGTCCGCCCAGAAGAGGTGGTTTTGGAAAAATAACAAAAGGCATCGTAATTCTTCCGAAATCAGTATATTGCGAACAAACTTCAGTTATTTTAGAATCCTCATTTGATGGGGATTTTTTTTCAATGGATCCTTCATTTTTTTGTACATTATAATGATATTTTAAGAGAAATTGGTCTCCCTTCCTTTTAGTTTGATGAAAATGGATCAGACTGAATCAGAATTTTTCGATTCCACATGCATAAACATAGAGACTTTAAAATCCAGGGAAAGAGAAGCCAAAAAGCTGAAAGTAATTTTCATAATATTTATTTCATTGACTCACTTCCTGCGTTGTGTGAATCGGTGAATATACTTTTTTTCACTATTAGTTGATAACATTATTATATAATAATTAAAAACCGCTTTTAAATAAATTAGAGAAAATAGTTTACGTTTAAAAAATGTTTTGTTCACCTTTATTATTTTTATTCAGTGAATTTTTCAATTAAAGAATTCATTTTATAAAGAAAAGATTATAAGACTATTAAATTGACCTGAAAAAAGATTGGAAATGGTAACTTGATGTAAAAGCAGTCTAAGAAACAGTTCCTAAAACAGTTTTTACATAGCTTTGATGTTATTTTCAATAATATTCCATTGCTTATTCTTCTAATAATACGAGTATAAACAAATTCGAAAATAGCACTTCTGTATTTTCAGGATTTGGAAAACTAATTAGATAACCATATATAAAAGAATATTTTCTCAAACTCAAAATGATTTTATTATATTCCTAAAAAAGTAGTTCATGAATTGTCAAATAATAGGAACTGCTTCTTGTAAAATCTCAATATCGTGCCAGATAAGAATTCTATTATGTTCCCATTATCAGAGTTTTTTTTAAATTGATTATAAAGCGATTCCTTCGTTAAATGTAAGCGGTTGAATTAAGTAAGCACTATCTTTTTTTTCCTCTTAGATATTTCTAATTGATTAAAAATTTCGTATCAATATGAAAACATCGCTAATTATCAAATTCCTATGTCCATTTTTCCTATTAAATATACCTCATGAATTATGATCAGCAGATTATTTGTGACACCTATAATTCTATTCATCTAAAATCTCGATCGTTTTAGGCGTAGTCAAGTGTAAAATATTCTGTTAGCGTACGTTCTAAGAATGATCGGTTCAATAACCCCTAAATTACTCCTGCACTATTTAATTTTGCTTAAATGGTATCCCTTATCCAATACGAGCAATTACTTTAATAAGGTATTTGATTTTAAATTCCCTACACCTTCCATCCATTCTTATAATGATACCAATTTAGACTGCTTAAGAACAATTCAATATGCAAATCGTCGGACATCTTGTGTGGCATTGTAAATACAGTCATCTTGGTGTGAGGTTAATTGGTGACTGTCTCCTGAGTAAGTTCTTTGTGTAAATAATTTTAAATTGTTGTGTTCATCAAAGAAAATGTTTCACAAAGACCTCTGTTTCGCTCTTTTTTCTTCACTTCCTTTCTTTCCTGATTCCGAGAAACTTGATTCGACAGGATGCTGCAAGCATTCACTGACTCAAAACCTTTCACCAGAATTTTATCTGAAATGACTTTTTTTTCTCTCTCTCACCGCACGACTCAACTGGTGATAACTTTGTGAACGTCAGCAGCCTTGTTCTGTTTCTTTTTGTTTTTATTTGTCCTTTCCAAGAAGAGTTCCTTTTAAAAGTAAAATGAACATCATTTTTCTTAAAAAGTAATTTAAAAAAATGGCATTACAGTTTCTTTGTCAGTTTTAATCTTCTTTCTTTTCTTTTTTTCTTTTTTGTTTTGTTAGTTGCAAAATAACATACAATTTCCACGATAGTTTGTTTTTCTGAAAATATAAAGTTTCGTAATTTTTTCCCAGCCTAATTACATGACCATTCTTTTAATACTGGAGATAGTTTGTAATTCAAAATGACTCAATCCGAATGTTGTGGTCAATTAAATATACTGTTATTTCATTTAATTGGACTCATTTCTCTCCCTCGTCCTATTGTTCTTTTTTTTTTGAGGTTTCGCACAGGAATGGTATATTTCAGTAGTAAAAAACGACCTTATGTGAATTAAAATACATCCTCAATTATCTTTTAACCCAAATTTGTCAGAATTTCTATTAAAAAAAGATTAAATGTAAATTTAATTATGACTGTTTTTAGATAAAATTTCACTTTCAAAATTACTTGCATCACTTTACTCTTAGAAAATTACTCATTTCACTTTTAAATCATACTTTTAAATGATATAAGTTAATTTCTTGTTATCATGTGAGAACATGATGTTATTTTGTCGCCGAAATTTAAAGGCAACAAATATTCGTTGTCCCATTGGTAGATAGCGAGTCACTTGACCAATGATATTTGCGGTTTATTTTTTCAGTATTGTTTGAGATATTTAATTAAAATCACTATCAATTGCTTTTTGTTTGTCGTTTTTATGAAATGAAGTCATCTTCCGGTTTGTTTACGATTTCTTACTTTTAAATAATTAATCTCCCGCTCAGAAGATTAACGGGTTTTTTTCCTTTCATTCTCTTTCAGTTTTAACTCTTGCAATTTTATAAAACGCAACTTATATTTATTCTTTAACGATATTATAATCTCATTCTTACTAATTGTACTTCTCAAAATACTATAAATATTAGAATACAGTTTTAATATCAATCTGTATTACGTTCGTTGGGTTTTACCACATATACATTACTTCCATTAAGAGTGAACGCTTCATCGAAATTACTGGGTGTTTTTAATCTTAAAATCGAACTCCAAAACTTTGTTTGCCAGGTAGAAAAATTAAAAAGGAAAGTTTCAAAAATTATCATTTGAGAGAAAGAGAGTGAAAAGTCTCGTAATTTTTTCTAAATTGTTTAAACTGGTTAATGGCTTGAATTAATTAAAACAGATAATTACTTAAAAATAAGCATGTTTCCACATGATAACGACAGTTGTGACTGTAGATTTCATTTTTCGTTGTTTTTGTTACATTTATCTTACTTTAAGATTTTTATTGTTTTTGCATTCTTATAAATCTACATTTTATTTCCGAACTTTTTCTTTTCAGTATATAGTGGACTCATACAATTCTCGAAAAACTGAAAGTGTAATTTTAACTATATTAAATCAGCTTAGCACATTTGTAGCATTAATAATTTCAATTTCAGTGGTAGAGAATCCTGAAAATGTTAATTTTTGTAATAAATCCTTCCTGAAAATTATCAGAAACAAATAAAAAATTTGATTCTGTAAAGTACTCGTAACTATTGTCTTAAACTAAAGAAGATTATGATATTGTATTTCTTATCCATGAATCATTTTTATTGAAAGAAACATTCAGATTTGCAATTATTCGAAAATTATTTTTTAAAATTTATGGCATTCTTTGTTTTATATCCCTCGTATATTTCAATATCATTTCGCCTACATCCCTTTATATATATTCTTAAGTGTGCATGTATTTAACTTTTAAATGAACTTTATTTGTCAGCCACAGTTATTAATTATCCGAATATATCAATAATGAATACATCAAATTTGAACTTTTCTAAATACTGTAGTGTCAAAAATTCTGCCAATGATTAACGACGTTATATACGATCAAAATCTTTTGTCTATTGCCAATATCATCAAAAAGGTATCAAATTATGTTACTAGAGATCAAATTCCATATTTTTTGCTCTTAGTATACAATATATCGCAGCTAATGACACATTTCAGTCACTGGTTACATCCATCCAACGCAGCTCACTTTTCGATGTATAAATTGATTTTTTATCGTTTATCCGATTTCCTTAGATTTTACGAGAAGGCCTAATCTTTTGGACGCTCTGTCATGCCCCATTTCTTCGCGCATTTATTTCTGAACGATAGTTACCCTGTCAGAGAGCAACTGAAGCATCACTGACAGGAAGACCGATTTTATCACCCTGTTTTGGATTGAGGATGATCGATTTGGGATTTTGATTATCTTATCCAATTCAAAGGAATTCTTTTTCAGGGGCATTAACGTATTTTTTATGTAGGTGAGCTGTTGCAAACAGATAACAAAGTGTGTGAAAAATCTGGGTTAAAAATATTTTTTTTACTCCAACAATTGGTACAAGGTGAAAAAAAATGCAAAGTAATTTGAAAATAATGTTTGTTAAAATATTTAGGAGTTACAAAAATTTTAAAATGATATATCATATATAATATTTTATGGTCATTTTTTTCAATTTGAGAAGCAAGGTTGAGAAAATATATTTATTTAGCAAATTACATAAGAATTATTTTCAATAAGCAGAGTTTTTTTTTTTGCATGTTAAAGGTAATTGTGTTTGATTAACTATATCCTCTAAAATACTCTACTTTTTCAGAAACCATATATAACTTTAATAATGTAATACATAACCATAGTATACATATAGCGTACTTCATCTAGTAAATTATCATCATCCACGATTTAAGTTGCAACATATATGGCAAACAAGAATTTTGCTATTTCCTTTCATTTTTTCATGCTTAAATTATGTCCCATAAAGATTTCTTTATAATAGAAAACTAATTCATGTTTGACATAGATTTATAGAGTTTATAAATTCATTAAAATTTAAGCTCGGATTTAATACTTTTAGTTAATTTCTCTCGGAAAAATACTCAATATGTATAAAAAAAAGTGAAAAAGTCTCTCGCCTTACCTTTATTTTATCCTCATCATTTTAACGAAGTATTTCCAAAAAACTTTTACGGTATGAAAGAAAATAATTAAATAATTCAAATATTGGAAATTTTATAATTTGTATTGAAAAGTCCAATCTATCTGCATACTTATTATTTTTGGAGGCTAGCATAAGTTTACACAAAGACAAATAGTGATATTATTTTTCCAAAAACAGTAAGCATAAAAATCTTTTGAAAATATAAAACAGAAATTAAAGATTTTTAACTATCATTTTTACATTTCCTTTTATTACATTTATCCACATTTATTAAGTTCACTGCACTGTTTTTTGAACTCATTTGTTTAGAGATGTTTTATTTCTATAAAATAAAATTATTGTTTACTGCTTTTCATGTAGTAGAGGTTGTTAGGATAATTCCGCAGAAACTATTTTTATAAAAAATCTGATAATTTAATACTTGAAAGTATTTTAATACAAATTATATACTAAGTAGAAGGGGTTTTTTTATTCTATGTAAATTGTTACAAACTGGGATTGCCCTGTTCAGGATCCTGATTTCTTACCACGCATCCTTTTTCTGATTTTTACCATCTGTTATTCGTAAGAAGGCAATTACTCCGTTCTTCCTTTATTCATTGTATCAAATTTTTATTATTTACCGGTCAGAAATAGAACTATTAATATTGTTCGAAGTAAGAGCTACCATAATCTTCAACAAGGCATCTTCATTTGCTCTACTCTAGAAGTGTTCTGATCTAGTTTCCCCTCAGCCATTTATCATCCGTTACACTCTTCGTACGATTTATCTCACGTCATTTGTCTTCTGTTTGGCAACCATTAATAACTTTATCTTCCGGCAAAAGGAACAAGGTTTCTTCCGCACTAACTGTAAATCATTACATCTCTAAATTTCATCAATAATTTTTTAGTTCTTTTCCTTGTTTTGAATCGGCTTTCGACGGAAAAGGCGGCAAAAACATTCACTATGGCAGCAATTACGGATGGAAAAATAGTGGTGATTTGTTCAGTTGTTCTGTTTCTGGTGATCTATCTTTAAACGTTTCATAATTTTCTTTTTTGAAAACTTTTTTTAATTTTATTTTTGTTTTTCTCCAAATGCTTTCAACATTTTGAAATGTATTTAAAAACACCTCTAGTTTCATCATTGAATCATTCTAGAAGTCTGAATTTAAATAAGGAATTATTGATTAATGGTTAGTGAAAATAAACTAGATTTAAGGTAAATATTAAAATAATTTAAGTCGAGGTGATTTCTCTCTATATTTTTTGTTTATAAATATTTGTCTCTAATGAAATCTAATGCTATATTGTTTGTGAAAACAAGCAGTATTTAAAGACACAAATTAGTTTTTATTTTCTTTTAAGTATTAAGATTTAAAAACAGTTTTCAAGTAGTGCTAAAAAAATCCAGAACACCGTCGTTTCATTTTAATTTACTATTCCCTTGATGTGTGATAGTAAGATCAAAACATAACATATTCATCATTTAATCATCGAATTGAATGCAGCTGATAAACTGCTCACTGGTCACGAATCGAGTATTCAAAAACTTGATTATCTAATACAGTCATTTAAAAAGTTTCATTGCTTTCACACTTCATACATAACTCTGTCAGTTTTCTTCTTTTTTTTTTTTCTTTTTATCATTATCACAACGATTCTGGCTGTGAGGAGACAAAAAAAATCACCGTTTCACGCGATCACTTTTGCTTTGAAAAGATTTTTTTTAAAAAAAATCGCACACACGTGGGGCACTCAAACAAATAGTTACTTATCTCACCAACTTTAAGAGCCCTGTGCGGTCACGAATCGAGAGTTGAGCTGTTTGCCGACCGCACACTTTTTCACCCCACAAACAGAAAACCACGAACATTCATCAACTTTCGTGACGCACCATTCCTATCAACCTGTCGTTAGGCACGTTAATGTAACTGATCCCCCAGCGCAAATAGCTTCCTCTCTCTGAAAAGTCCAAAACGCCCGTCTGCAGCAGTCCCAGCTGTTGGAGGATGGCTGACTCATTCCGAGCACGTATATCGCACGAGCACGCAGGTACAAGTGCGCATGTGCAGTGAAGGGGGAGGGGTTATATTTCCCATGGGACAGATGTCATTAAGCGATTTTACTACACGCCCAGTGATTAAAAAGTATTAAGGCAGCTCGATTTGCAGTTGATGGTGTTTGGATAAATGATACTTAGTGGGAAATGAGAATTTCGTCAATCGGATCATTAATTGATGTCATGGTAGTAGACTTCAAGTGATTTAAATGAGAATTTAAAAGCTTCATTTATTTCTAAAAGCATCCCATCAAAGCTCTGTAATTACTCTTTCGTTTCCTGCAGAATTCTGTGATAAATCTTAGCCAATTTCAATTTATCGTTTGAAGAAATTAAGTGAAAAGTTTTTACTATTCTGGGAAACTACTTTCCCTGTTTTGTTATTATGGTTGCGGGAAAGAACTATGTTTAGGCGTATTTTAAATATTTTTACTTCCTAGTTGTTTCTGCGAAAGCCATGTCTAATTAAAGCATGAACGAAATAGGTATTCTGACGAACGATTTAACTGTGGGATTAAAATCAATAAATAAAATTTCCTGTTCATTTCATACGATGAGCTCTCACTTTTTTCATTTTTCGCATCTAACAATCTAATCAAATATCAGTATTTTCTATTGAAAACTAATTTAAGAATAAGTGTATGTTAAATCTTGCCATATTTTATAGGTAATTCTATAAAAAGTGTTTGATTCCATAAATTTCTACCAAGTGTTAATTTTTACCCTTTTGAAAATAATCAAGCTTTTTCCTCTGTTAAAGTTTTTATTATAATAATAATTATTATTTGTATTTTATCTTGTTAAGGATAAAATATCTTTAATTCAACTGCTGATTTTTCAAATAAATGCATACAAATGAAATTAGAATTGAATGAATTATTTTCCATATTTGTCTAGACATTCGTCCTGGATGCATTAACCCGAGTACAGTTTAATTAGATATTTTTTAAAAAATTACATTAATAAACAGAGTTTCAACAGTTATTAAAAACGGGCCTTTAGTCTAATGAACCCTTTATTAACGTTCATTGTTAGCTGTAGCAAGTAGTTTGTGAAAGAAAAAGAAGACAAAAGACAATTCTTCCCCTTCTTGATATCGTTCTCATGTTCTGGGAGTCTTATGTATCATTAATTCCGAATCGTGCCGGAGTCTGTTTCAGCAGAACTGTCAGCGTAGCTCTTAATGCAGGTTTTTTTTTTTAAATAATGGAAGGCCCGAACCAGATCAAAATCAGAATGATCTGTTGTTGATTGTCATGCCTCCATTTAAGTTATTTTCTATTTCTTTGAAGGTGTGTTCCAAACTTAACTTTTTGTTCGTTGGTGAACTTGTCACTATTTGATTACTAGTTTCGGTGGGTGGATTCGTCGTTTCGAATCAAAATATTCGTTAGGGAGAGAGAAAGAAAAACAAAAGCATGAAATTTTTGAAATCTCATGTTGTGAAGTTTAACATTTCAAATTGTAGGGGGGGGGGGACTCTCTCATCAGTTCGTTGGCCAGGCGCCTCTGCCTCCCCCCTTCCGCCCCTCATCTTCCGTCCATTGTGCTTTCTTTTTCTTGGTAAACATAGACAGCAATGTTGAGTGAATGTTTTTTCTAAGTATGGAACTGCAGGTGCAGAACGTTCGTTGATACAATCCTGGAATTGTTGTTTTTTCTCTGTTTTCCTTATTTTTAAACGTATGTATGCTTGCATTGTTCAAAAGGGGAGGGAGTTAGTTTTCAGAAAAAAAATTCACAAAAACGTTTATATATGGCATCCGTGTTTGAGTTGGAACATCTGTAACCGAAAGATATTCATTCTATGTGATAACAGATTCATAGAACACTGTTTCAAACTCTTTTATGCACTAAAATATTTTAAAGAACAATTTCTTTTTTCCTTATGGAATTTTAGTTCTATAATATTGTTTTATTCAGTCTATATGATAGCAGATTCATAGAACACTGTTTCAAACTCTTTTATGTACTAAAATATTTTAAGGAACATTTTCTTATTTTTTCTTATAGTATTTGAGTTCTATAATTTTGTTTTCTTCAAGATTTTGTTACATTAAACTTCTTAATTCCATTTTTTCCTATCTTAGATTTCGTTCTCTTGTATTTCTTAATTAAAAACTTTATTATTGTTTTTAATATTTCAATCTCATATTAATTTTGAGAATTGAATGCTCTAAGCAAAGAGATACTCATTTGAAATTTATTCGAAAGTCTATGTTGTAGACAGAATCTTTTTTATCTAACTCAATTGTTTTTATGTAGAATCCAACATATTCTTTAGTTTGTGTAGAGCTACTTAATTGTGGAAAAACATTGCAGAAATATTTTCGAAAAAACTGAAAATACAGCTGTTGCTATTGTAAAACTTTTAGGATTTTTTTTTCTCACAATACCATATATTAATGATTGTTAATTTTTATTGATATTCTATAATTAAATATAAGTTTTATTTTACTTTTCAAAAAAATCAAAATTCTAAAAAATTAGATTTTTTTCTACAAATTTTGATTTATGTATTGAATTTCATATTTTGAAAAATTAAGATATACAGTTTAATTATTTAAAAAACAATCCTTTTTTCTCTAATTTGGAAACATAGAAATACAGAATACGAAAGGATGAAAAGATGATCTTTAGACTGAAAAAACTATAATGATAAAGATATCATTATTATGCGATAATATTTATTTTAATGACTTTAATTAATAGTTCCTAGTTATCTTTTAATTTATATTTAAACACGGTTTTGCTTAAATGGCTCAGGTTTCTATGTTTTCATTTCTTTCAGGTCTTATCTTTTTTTTTCACATTATCTTGACATTTTAATACATTTGATATCCACAAGAGAACAAAAGATTGCACAAAATTTCGGAAGACACACCATTAAATGCTTCTTTTACTCTGAATAATGAGCCCTGGGGTGTTTTTAATGATGGTTGAGGAGGAAAAAAAATCATTGTAAGGAAGAATCATTTTTTTCGTAACCGCAGAGCTGAGACAACGCCTATAATGATGCAGGGTGTTTGTGCGCTTTCTTTGTGCGTCTTCCTTGCCACAACCTCTCGTTGATTAAGTGTCTCTTCATTACTTTTCTTTCAATCCCGACAGCTTTTCATGCCGGCATTTCCGTTTTTATATCAACCAAAACAAGGCATCACCACGTGCCCATCCCCCCACTTTTATTTTCATTAGAAAAGGTTAATACCATTGTTTACTCGTCTTTTTATTTTTTTCAATGATTTTATATTTATTTGTTTATATGCATTTTTTTTATTATTTTCTGAAGAAAAATTTAAATTAAGAAATTAGAATTTTTTTTTCTTTGTCATGGTTTTATTCATCAAATTATTTGGCTATTATAAATACCTCTCAATGAAATATAGGAATATCTGTTTACTGAAAAACGAGAAAAAAGTAAGAAACCTGAACCTTAACTCTGTCTTTTAAAAAATAATACCTGGTGTATACTATCTTCAAATATAACCAAGAATT
Source organism: Argiope argentata (assembly GCA_026289955.1). Classification (NCBI taxonomy): domain Eukaryota; kingdom Metazoa; phylum Arthropoda; class Arachnida; order Araneae; family Araneidae; genus Argiope; species Argiope argentata. The sequence goes on from JAOUZG010025633.1 coordinate 7,176,888, forward strand.
ATTTAATAATTGAATATTTAAACGAAGTTTATAACAGAATGCAAATATTACTTTGCGCATGTACATTGCTCGAATTTTTAAATGTTCATTTTAAATATAAGACAACAGTTTTTTTAAGGACATAAGATTATAATAATTTCAAATTTTTCACAAAATTAAGTGCACCAAAGTTGATACAATTGAAATGAAATTGATGTCGTAGTCCCTTATGTAGAAAATTACTTGTATAGTACTGCAACACACTCTTGAGTATCCGGTTCGTGACTATCCGGCTTCCATGATATCCGGTTATGGCGCTAACCTTATAAACCAGATAACATCTACGATACTGAAGTCGACTTTTGGTGTAGTGGCTATGTTACGCGGCTACCGGCGCTAGCATCGCAAATTCGTATCGCGACCTTCACTCGCGACATTGGTGACCTTGACACGCGTAACTTTCTGATCTGTCGTGGCGCCATCTACCAGCCAGTAAAGCAGTCTCTCACTCGAATCAGCAACCAAAATACGAATCCGTCGCTAACTCAACGCATCAAAGCCGTTGCTAACTCGACGCACCAACGAACTCGCATGCACGTCATACGCTTGGCGCTTTCAAAATCGTTCGTCTCTCGTCCGACTCACTGGTGGGGGAGTACTGCGGCGCTAGCCTTATAAGGCAGATAACATCTACGATACCGAAGTCGACTTTTGGTGTAGTGGCTATGTTACGCGGCTAGCGTCGCAGGTTCGTATCACGACCTTCACTCGCGACACGGTCAGTGTTCTATGGTAATTAAATGAGGAAGGAAAGGTGTTGCATTCTTGAAGTGTGTAGTGCAGTATATAAACATTCTGCATGATTTGAGATGAACGAAGAGTTTAGTTCTCAATAAAAAGTCAGAAAACACGTCTTCTGGTATGTATGGACAAGGTAATAAATTTATAGAACTCCGGCCAATCCGGCTTTTTTGTTATCCGGTCTGTCCTTCCGCCACATTAGGCCGCATCCTCGGGAGTGTATTGCATATTGAAAATAACCAATGGGAATTCTTTATCAGTCAGTGAACTTTACGAACTGAAATGTGAGTGAACAAATTTCGTGCAAATAACCTTGAAGGGAAATAATAAATAAAATAAAAATAAATCACAGTGTAGGCCTTACTTTTAGTGATCTTCATTTTTAAAGTTCAGTTCAAATACATTTTGAAAAAAAAATGTTTTAGCTTTTCAATTAAATGCTAATGCATTTCTCGCCAGTAATGGTTAGAAGACGTATTTAGAAACGGGACGTTTTAAAATTTAATTAAAGCACTCTGTAATCTCAAAATAGACCTGAACAATGGCAAGTCAGATGGAACACACCTTTACACTATCAATTTAAGACTTTTTTTCTAATCCGGAATTCTCAGGTCGAAAACGTTGAATGGGTTTCTGATTGCAACCTTCATTCAAACTGATATATTTTCCTCTCACGCCCATGTTTCGAAAATTCCCGTGAAAAAAAAGAGGGAGAAAGAGGAGGGCAGAAAATAGGTGAATTTTAACTGTTCTTTCGTAATCGAATATAACTGACAAGATGATACCGGTTTCAGATCGTCGTTATCTGACCTCCTATCACTTCTACGCGTTAAAAATTAATCGATGTTATTTCAGTAATGGCAATAATGTTTTAACCTAAGGATTATATTGGAGACGCAGAAGCTGATAAAACGGATGTTGTAGTACACATTAAAAATTAAAAACAACAACATATTTATTGAAAATGTTTCATTTGGAAATTGCTTCCTCTTTTGATTATTATATAAAATAGGTCACTATTCAAATAAATCTGTGTTAATGTATGCCGATTATTTGAAAGATCTGACTCTACTCAAATGCTTATTTAACTTAAGTTTGCAAAATAATGAAAAGGAAACCATTCTCGTTATCATTTTCATTCTATCTTACAAGAATATGTATTATTTTACATTTTCTCCCCGTTTCTTAGTAGATGAAAAGAAAACATTCTAGCTATCATTTTTTATTCTACCTTAGAAGAATATTATCGTTTTACATTTTCTCCTCCGTTTCTTAGTAGATGAAAAGAAATCATTCTAGTTATCATTTTTACTCTATCTTACAAGAATATGTATTGTTACATTTTCTCCACCGTTTCTTCTTAGAAGATGAAAAATAAATAATTCTAGCTATCATTTTTTATTCTACCTTAGAAGAATATTATCGTTTTACATTTTCTCCTCCGTTTCTTACTAGTTCAAATTCACGCCTTGAAGTTGTCAAGCTATTGTTTTAATGGATTGCAAATATTTTCAAGGGATGAATGACATCACAATTTCTGTACATCCATGTCAATGATACTCACCGGCTGAATATTTCATTGTCAGCATTCAAACATCTATATTATTTTCTTTAAGATTTATTTACTGATTCGTGACGAAAGTTACAATATTATCATATCCACGTTGTTTAGAAGCAAAATTCTTTTAATTAGAATAATATACATAAAAAAACCTATTGTAGTAAAATATTTAATGCATATATTTTGAAAAATAAATTGCTAAAATTTGGCATTCTACAATTATCGCTAATTATTTGTCGGGAATTCTTTGATAATGAATGCTGTCACCTAGTGCTCTGGTTGAAACATGTATTGAAAACTTTTTTAGGAAGTTTTAATCGAGTGGTTTCAAAATACATAAAAGGAAGAAATATTATTGTATGAGACAGAACTCATACCTGGAGTTCACCCGTTCGTAAGCCGTTTGTTATTTTTTTTATCTTTACCTTAGGAGGGAATAGAAATTAGATTCCTTAAACTAACTGCAGATCGAAGCACATTCTAACTCCTTTGTTGCAAAAGAAAATGAAATTACTTTCACGAATTGACTTTGAGATTAAATTTCCAGAAATCAGCTTCAACCCTGCTGACGTTGCGGTGAAATTTTAATAAACGACTCCCTGGAGCGATTATCGTTAATTCAAATCTTTCCCTTGTCCTCCCCAAGCGAGGGGTAGAAACTACCATTTTGCCTTGTCAGCAGACGTCGATCTCAATTTCCTGTTTCACCTACAGGTTCCGCTACTTGCAAACAGAATTACCTGTCAGTCACCCCCTCCCCAGGCCGCCTACAAATTCTCATTTTGCTGCTTTTTTTCGACCCCCATTTTGTTCCTTAATAGATATTCCACCCCCTAACTGCCTTATGAATACAAAGCATGATTGAGCCCCACCTTCTTTGCATATTCATTGATGATATTGAAGTTATATTAGATTGTAGATGCTAACCGTGAGACGATAAGTTGAAAGGGACTGAGAATTCTATCATGCCTTGCAATAAATATTGCCATAGTAATAGATTGCAGTTGTTTGAAACATTGAATCAAATTAGATGCAACGTATTTTATTTCAGTAAAAACAACATAAATATAATAACTTTTCTCCAGTACACAATAGTGGTTAATTTCTAAACCTTTCAAGGCAGAAATGCATATCGAATTGGAAAAATATTATAAATGGCATACACAATGAATGTGTCTGTGTCGTATTCTTAACATGATTAATATTTGAAACTAAAAAAGTTTCGTTCTTTTACGATCAAAATTGAGTGAGAAGCCTTAAATATCAATAATTTAAACTATTTCAATAGCAGTTAAAAAGAAGATCCATCAATAAATGCATTAATTTCATAGAGATAAAAATTGATGTAAAATTATAAAATTCATTGCATTATAACTCGAACAATTTTTGTTGTAGAACTTTTTATATCTCAGCTATCCGGAATATTTTAACTTTTAATTATTGACTTATATAATCGTGAATTGTATAAAAATTTAAATCATAATCCTTTAGCAGAACACTTGTTGAATGACACAACATAAAATTCCGTTACCTATCTAATTTAAATCATTTGTTTTTATATTTAAAACCATCTTAAAAACATTTTATTTAAAACCATCTTTTATTAAAACCATCTCGAACTGTTTTAAAATTATCGATTGAGACACAATTAGAATGAATAATTCGCATACTAACATTTCGGTTTCTCTCTATGTGTGTGTGTGTCTGAATATTGTCTTTTATAAATTAGAAAAATTCACTTCCATTTTTGATTTGGCAACAAATTAAGCTGTTGCACAAGTTTAATTGTTGCACAAGTTGCAACAATTAAACTTGTGCAACAGCCTAAACTCTGACGTTTTCGCTACTAATTTAGCATGGGTGATAGCCATGCCATTGTTGCAAACATAAGCGCTGTCAAATAAAATCTGATTCTCATTTTTTCGTTTGTGAAATTTTGAAAAGGAAACTTTTCAAAATATGTTTCTTTTAAAAAATTAAACATTGTACATATATTTTTAAAAAAAGAAAGGTGGTGGCAAAGGTGAAAGATCAAGCAGGAAAAAGATAACAGGATTGACATATATTGCTATTTGCCATCGGGAAAACCGTCTGTAAACTATTATAACCAAAATACTATTAACAAAAACTATGACAAAAAACTTAAAAATCCAACCGGTTCTTAGCATTCAATAAAAACATTGAAACGCAAATGCTTTGTTTTTAATTTCCTCATCTTGTTATCGAAATAATTGTTATCTCGAAATTATCATTCTTGATTGATGCTTGTACTTTCTAAATTGCTACAAGTGGAGAAATTGAAAAAAAGGAAAATCTTTTCCTAATTTCAAATCAACCCTTAAGCAACAACAATAATGACTTTAGAAAAATACAAATTAGACAGATGGAGTTATTAGAATATAATGAATAATGAATGATGCACATCATTCATGATTGAACTATTAATTTATTCACCCACCTGTCAACCTTAAAAGGAACGCGGAATGAACATATTTTTTCCAGTTATATTTCAAGCAAAGAAAATTTTCCAGACGAAACGCATTCCGCTTTGGAAAGATGAAAAACAGTACTGACATGAAACATAAAAAGTTTTTAAAAAATGCGAATAAAAAAACAATGCATAATTGCTTTCATACAGAAATACAGTAGTTGTTACCAAACGATAGAGAGCCGCAGGTGGCAATTTGGAACGACATATCCGCATACAAATTCTGAAAAGTTGACGATATATTCTTTGTTCCATTTTCGAACACTTGTTCGCCTACATGCTATCACCTTTGCTTTTTATATACCAACCAATCAGTAGTCATTCTTTGACGAATATTCTTTTACCCTGGAAGAATCTCAAGGGTAATTAAATTCAAAATGATGGATATGAATATAATCGATTCATACGAATAATATATAATCCGTATAAAAATGAAAATGTACCAAACGATCTTACTTTTCTTTCTTTTTTATTTTCTTTCTCCTGTTTTGCATACTCATTTACTAAACGTTGGTGAATATTTGCGATTAATTTTAGGTATTAGGGGTTTAAAATGAAATGGTAAAGATATTCGTACGGAAAAACAAGAATTAATGAATTATTTTTATATCGCGCTATTTAGAATAAATAATGTATGCCTACTATTTATTTACAACTACGGCGAACCTCCATCTCTGAGTATGGACATTCGGTTTTTATTTAACCAAAATAAGAATGGGATAACGTACGGAGAAGAAAATATTTACTTTTTTTTTCTAAGTAGTATATAAAAATATAATACAATTTGAATTAAAACAAACAGTACAATTGATAACCACAATAAAATCAACATTTAAAAGAAAAACTCATCTGATGAAGAATTCCGAGAAAATATTTTTCTTACTCAATGCGTATCAGTTGTTTGTGGAAAGTTCATTCAAAGTGTCAAACATTTTATTCTGAAAAGAACATTTCATTTCAGTTTATTGAATCAAAATGTTGAGAACACAACCAACCGTAAATAAGAATTGTCATGTTTATTCAATATTTATCAAAAGTAATGCATTGCTGATATTTTAAAAGCAAAACATATAATAAAGTTTTAACTTTATTTGGCCTTAGAAGGGTCATCGACAACCGGAAATCCTGTTAGTGTTTCTCACTTTAATTATCAACAAGCACGATAATTCGCTGTTTCAGAAAGAAAGAAAAAAGAGCAGTTGAAAATGTAGTGAGCGTGTAAACAAATTATGACTTGTATTTAAATTGGAGTTTTAAATTCGCGTTTGTAGGTGTTAATTAGCCATTTCTTTCAGTCGCCAGTTTTATATTTTTCATTTTGATTCATTAAAAATTGCCCCTTTCTTGTTACTTCTTTTAGTGCCTACGCCATTGTACGTAGGAGGAAATAATGAAAGTGTCACATAACTGACATGGATTTTTGTTATGCAAATGATTTTATTATCTTCGAACTCATTAAGAATTATAACTGCAAAGTAATGCAGAAAATAAATTGGGAAATATTTTTTTTAATTTTAAACCAGATGTTTTAATCATAACATGCTTAGTAATCCGGTTTTAATTCAAAAATTTTCAAACGAAAACAAATTGGCAGCGTTATAATATCCAATAAATTTTATTTTCATTATTTGTCGGTATCTAAAAGTCGTTGGAAAATAAAAAAAAATTACTAAATACTTGTGTTGAATTTCATGGTATGTAATTATATAATTTTCGGTGTCGAAGTGTATGGCGATTGCATTTAAAATATAAAGTTTTGTGGGGGGTTTTCCCCAAATAATATGTTTTAAGATTGACACAGAAATATATTTATTTATCTATTCGTAATCGCACAACAACCAAACTTCTATTATTTTTTTTTCACATTTAAAAATATTACTTTACCGGAAAACAGTTTTTTCTAACAATAGAGGAATTTTCAACAAGAAACATACACACAAATTACCAAAGCATTGATTCTTTTCTTTTTTTTTTCAATTTTTTTTTGTTGTTGATTGGAAAAATGAAAATTAATCGGCGCTTGAATAATCAACTGTGTCAATTTTTTATCTACAAAGAATTGAATATAAAAACAAAGTACATGATTGAAACTTCGACACAGTGCGAAAACACTAACGCAGTGTTTCCCAACTTTTTTTGTGCCATGCCCCACTTTAACCTTTCTAAAATTTTCACGCCCCCCCCTATGTAACATACATAATATTTAACATTAAAACATTGATTTGTTGATCTAGGAATAAATCACTATGAAATTGTTAACAAAACACGGCAAGTAGAATTTCAAAACATATAATAAAAAACTGAAATTCAAATTCCCAAATAATTTTAACACTGATTTTTCAAATAATAATTTGTGTTTTTAATTTAGTGAGATCCTTGGGCTTGCTGCTTGCTGCACAGAGATTTTATATTAGGTTCCAATTTGGTTAGTTTTAGTCTCAAAATTAGGGTTAAAGTTGTATTAAGTCAATTTTCAAATTGTCCCCCTGCAAGATGCCCGAGCCCCCCCCCCCCTTCTGTGGGCGTGGGCCCCACGTTGGGAAACGCTGCTCTATCGTTTGCCTTGATTGCATTTTCGATTTAGCACTTATGATCATGCTCGCTGTATAACGTTAATGCAGTGCTTGGTTATCCTTAAAATAATGAATTCTTCAACTTTTCCCACTTCACTCTTATAGAGGACCTACAGAAATAATATAATGGCACCATTCCCTGATTACCGTATCATTTACAATCCACACACGAATCAAAATCGAGTCATTTGGCCTTGGACTGGTAGAGCTTGATCCATAATTTTCTAATTTGAGCTATCCCCATATTGGCTTTTTACGGCTGCAATCCATTTTTCGAGTGAGCACGGGTTCGTTTGCCGCTAGCCGGGGAGTTCCAGAGTAAATGATCCGAATTTATGAGTCTCCAGGGATTTCTGTGGAAGTGGGAGAACGGGTCTATATTGATCGAAGGACATCTCCATCCCGCTAGGGAAGGCAGAAATTCTGACTGATCGGTCAGCGATTGAAAAGGAAGATATGCATATTGTCAGCTGCATCCCGAGACTGAATGAAATATGTTTGCAGCTGTTTCTGATAGAGCTAAATCAAATGGGGAGGATGTCTTTAAAGCTAGTTTAATATGTTTCCCGGATTTTAAATGCTTCATCTGCATTTACTTTTATGGCTGTTATTTCCTCGTGTTTTTTGGGGGTAGATGATGCATCTGAGGGACTCAAAATTCTTCCAAGATGTATACGGAGGAGTCTTGACACCCAAATTATTGGCAAATCTTAGTTTTAATTTGCCTATAATTTTGGATAGGCAAATGTGGAATTTGTTGTTGATTATCAGTGATTTCATTCGATTTGTATTATTGAAATTTATAAACAACTTTTATGTTAAATAAAATATTTTTAAAAACATAAGTGTAAAATTTTAGTGAGTTTTTAACTCCTTACATTTAATATTTGCTTTTTATTGATACGTCTTAATGCTTTCCGTTTATTTGTGCTAGTAGTCTTTATAAACTTGCTGGTTCACCAAAAATATTTGTTATCTATTATATATTTGTTTGTTGTTAAAAATATTTGTTAATATTTGTTTGTTGTTAAAAATATTTGTTA
>JAOUZG010025633.1:7185342-7201291 GCA_026289955.1 Argiope argentata
GTTAAAAATATTTGTTAATATTTGTTTGTTGTTAAAAATATTTGTTATATTTCTTTTAAATGGCTTGGATATACATAACTTCTTATCTATTATATTGTTAAATTTCCAGCCATTTGTTATTTTAATTGTCTTGCATATGCTCTGCTCATTGTATGCATGAAACTTTTACACAGAGATCAGTATCATGATAAACATGGCTCTACTAAAATGCAAATATGTGGTTAATTTAGCATATAAAATGGGTAGAATCATAAATTCACTTTTCGACCATCTCATAAATTACACAGACACTGATAAATTCATTAATCTTTAACTTTCAATAATAAAAGAAAATCATGCGATCATGTAGGTGATGAAACAATGAAAGCTGTTTGAACATCAGGAAATATTGCAATCTATTCTTGGTAATTAGACAAAAAAAATGTTTTTAACCAATGGGAGTGTTCTCCTCAAAACTTTATGGCAGACTCTAATAAAAGTGCAATTCCAGAAATATTGACATTGGCGTTCAGTAGTTGTGAGATAATCGTTTTCATAAATTTGGCACTATTGAATCCATCTTGCGATACTTGGCGAGGTTTTTTTTTTATGATGACGAATTTCTGTTGTTGTTTTAACAGAATGATGAATTTCTGGGTTTTTTCCCCTTTGATGAATTTCTGACATGCGTATAATAGTACCCAAAAATCGAATTCATGCTTTAAATGCACTTTTCCCTACGATTCAAACCAAAATTGAATATCAAAAGTTTTTGACGACTAGAATACATTTTCCATACGAGGAAATAAAAAATACCAAAACTCATGAGTGATAAATTAGCATAATTATATATATATATATATATATATAAAGTAAGATATAATTTTAAGAATTAATTTTATGCAATAATATTTTCGTGAGTTATCGTGAGAAAAAGACAAAATTCAGCTTAATTTTCATTTACAATTTCAAAAAAACTGCTCCGAAATTCAAATATCTAACTTCCAATGTATACATGTACCAAATTTGGTTAATGTAGGTCAAATGGTATGTCCTGTACAGCGCCAACACACATTTTTATCTTTGTTACTGATAAGAGATTTTATACACATTTTTAATTTAGTTTCTCCATATCTGTTATAAGCATTAACATTTCATGAAATAGACAAAACAATCTTGTTTTCGACAAAAATGTAAAAAATTATAATACAACTCTTAAAGTAATAAAATTTTAAGTTAATGAATGATAAAAACACTCTTAGCTTATTTTTTATTTTAAATTATTATTAGAATTTCCTTCGTATTTATGTTACCTGAATGAGTTAAAATAGTGGATTATTATTTATTTATATCCTTCTTGAAAATTAAATGAATGTATTCTGAATTAGAAAAATAATTTTAGAAAACAATCTATTTTCGTAAAAGTATATCTATTTTATTTCTCACTTTGACCTTTCCCTCAATAATTTGTGCAAAATTTTATGGTTTGATTATTTGACCTCTCTGAGAATCCACTTTTCTATTCATGTGGTAGTAAGTTATATCCCAGATTATCATCGCCGCTATTTTTCTTTCAAAATTTCTTCGCCGTTCTTCATGGCATGGAATTACCCTTGTTACATTTGAGACTATCCTTCATTTCGGTTTCAGCCTGTTCATTTCACTTCTAATTGCGTCTGATTATCGCCAGTTGTGAAGGGAAAATTACAGTATAGAGGGTCTCTTTCAAGCACAGGATTAGTAAGGGTAACCTTAAACAGTTCCTGAGTTCAACTACAAACTTTCATCATCAACATGTCTGAGAGGAATGTAAAAAGATATAATAAACTTCGAGGCATTATGTTATTTAAAGCTACGGAGCCAACGACCGCAAAAAAAATGGGAAAAAACTTTGCCTCCGGGAAGACGATTTTTCTTTTGCTCTTGCTGAACAGTCTCTCAACTCGTTCTTTGGCCCACGCGCTGTCTAAAACTTTGACTGTTGAACTTGACCCAAAAAACAGCGGGGAAAATATGTCCATGGGATTTCTTTTTCATTGTTCAGTTGAGTATCTCGAGTGGAATCTTTGTCTGGGGACTGCCTAAATATTCATAAGAGCCGGAAATTTTATGATTAGATAATTTGCTATTCAGTAGAAAAAAAATGAATGTATGGTTACTTTATTCGTCATGTTAGGTGATTATAGCGAAATTACTGTTATTTGTGTATTTAGATGATAATGTATGTATATGTTTTTTTTCAGCTTTTATATACCGAAATCTCATTTTCGAGAGTTACAAGCGGCGATTTGGTTTAAAAGTTTTGGCATTTTTTTTCTACCGTCTATAATTTTTGAATGAGGAATTTTAATACAATCTAGAAAGTATATTCTACTGTAAATACAGTTGATACATCTCCAGGGTAAATAGTTTTTGTTTGTGTGTGTGTTTAGAAGTTGATTAACAATTTTTCTGATGTTGCAGATATCTACTACACAGAATCCATGTCACAACAGTGAACAGTCTTCCAAAAACATATCTGTCCAAAAGTCTTTTTTAAAATACATATTTGGGTCTTCAGACAAGGTACAAATGCTCCTCACTGCGCTTCTTCGTAAAGACTCTGGATAAACAATTTTTAAGACCTGAGGTTCATCCCCCAACCCTGCAGTGTTATTTTGTCACTCCACATCCTTTCGTTTTCACTTGTCATCCCTCTCAAACTTTTCCCAAACGATTATTCTCCATCTTCCAAGCCTGCACCTGCTCTGCGGGGAAGGGGATTAGGACCTAGTTAGCCCCCAGAGATTCCCTGGGAAAATCATTTCCCTTTCGCCCGAAGAAGGGGAACCTCAAATCACTTCTCATTCACCCCACCCAGGGTCAGGCGACTTTTCTGCTGCGAAGTCATCTCGAGTGGAAAAGGAAGGCGGGGAGGGAAATGGGAAAAAAAGGTACCAAACGATATGGAAAATTTTACGATGTAAGGAAAGTGAGTCAGACAGAGATGGGTGCCTGATAAGGGGGGTTCCTGCATAAAGTGACATCACCGCCCCTCTTTAATTGCAACGCTGAGCGATGTTCGAAGTGTTGTCGGAGTGCCCTGGAAATGATTCAGCGTCCCTTTTCTTGATGATGTGGCGGAATGTCCGAAAGCAATTAGAAAGAGGGGGAATCTCTCCCTTCAGTTTTGTTTAGCTGCTACCAGCAATTTCAACACGAAGCGCTCTTCAAAAGAAAGTTGTTTTAACAAGAGTCCACATTATTTAGCGACACTTGAGGTTTTTGTTCCACAGTCTTCTATTGATTTTAAGTGAAGACATATGGATCGGCGAATGCCAGCAAACAATGAAAGAGAGGAAACGTTGTCGAGTGTTTGTAGAAGTTCTTTGGCTTGCAAATAAATTAAAGGGGTTGCAATTTGACAACCGCAAGGTTTTTTTTCTGTGAGAAACATTTAAATTAAGAAGTTCTTCTTTATCGACTTAACATTCGAGTTAGCACCGATTCTTTGTTTAGTGGAAAGAATGTCCGTAGATTGCTACAAAATATTTTACAAATGCATGTTTTGCTAAATTTTCTTTTGTAACGCAATGGTCTTAAATTTTTGAGGATACATTTTTGAGTATTTAGTATTTTCTTTTAATTTAAAAAGAAAATTTTTACTTACATATCATGTCAATGTGTCATCAGATGGATTGTTCCATTACCAAGAAATCAAGATAGTTTTTATATTTTGATTCTAAAATTCTTTTTAAGCACTTTTAAGTTTCTTGACATTTGTGATTCTTGTTGTTTAAATTAGTTATAAGCAATGCGTGCTGTTTTAATAAATTTTATATTTTATTAACGGATAAATTTGGAATTTTCATTCTTTTAATTAACAGCTCTTCCAGATATGCTGTTAACATATATTGTATATGCTGTTTTTATATTTTAACAGCGTTGTACGATTCTAAAGATTCAATGATTAGAATTATTTTTAATGAAATATATAATATTAGATATTTATAATTATAAATGTCAATCATTTTAATATTGCATATATATTCTTGTATAATTCACATATTATTTATAATTTCTACTTCACAAAGTTAGATATATCACGCCCATATCAAACGCTTGAGTGCTAAATAAGTGAGTCGATTTTAAAACTCGGTGCTCTTTGCAGTCATGTATATCCATCTAAATGACTCGTCTTTGATTCTTTCTATCCACAATTCTGATCTTCAGGACATCTCTGATCATATGATTAGTATAATAAGGATAATTATCCTATTGATGCACCAATGAATGAAATAAATGAATCAAATCTGAGCCTTATTGTCAAACGATCATACCAGCGCAGTTTTTGGAACACGAAAGCCTTTGGCCTATCGTGCACAAAAGAAAGTGATCTGACCGCGATGGATTCATCTCTGTCCCTGTGGCCGCTTATCATTTTTCCGAATGGAAAGTGAATAAGAAAAGAGGCGGTTGATTTAATAAGCGTCGTCGCTGTTTTAAGAGCTGCCGGGTCGACACTGAGCGGCCGTTGTCGCTACAATCAATAAGGAGCACGTGCTTCCTTTTGGAAGCGAATGAGGTAGCTGACCGATGAAAACAAGGGGAGTTTTTGAAGAAGCCTCGCTCTTTATTTTCAATGATTGATACTTCTTTGAGCTGGGAGAATAAACGCTGTGCAGAAATAATGACGTCTTGGGCTAATTAATTTTAAAATGAACAATTAATGAGACAGTTATATGAAACCTAAATAAATATTGCACCGTTTAACTAATTTTATTCTAAAAACTGCAGGAAAGGCTTTATATCATATGATCATTATCTTTGATTTAACTAATTAACGTAATTAATCACATATTTGTATGCAATAAATATAGATTATGGTTCACAGCTATTGTTTCATTCTTCCTATATGCTTCTGTTTCCCAAAATTGCAATGTGATTAATCAAATAAAATTTAAATAAAAACATTTCTCATGCCGTATAAAAATATTATTAAATAATAATGTTAAAAACATTGTTAAATAATACAGAAATAATGTTTATGTATTTTTAAATTTGTAAAAGGTAACACTCCCTTCAACAAATAATCGCTCTTTTTCTAATTTATTATTAGAAGCAATAACTGTATGTTAAGCTAATTTCCATTAGAGCGAACATTAAAGAGAAATTGACATGATTTGAAAATATATCCTATAAAATTGTAAAACGCTTCTTCTCTTTGTATTTATTGTAATTCTCATTTCGAAAATTCTGCTGCTTTCCCCTTACTTAATGAATTGATTTTTAAACAATAATACTGTAACTGTTGCCGAATAATGCACTGCAGCGATATATCGATGTATCCTTTCAGAAAAGATTACGCCAAGACTGTCTGAAAGGCATTGCAGTATCTTTCTGTAGAATTTATTTTGATTCAAAAAGGTCCGATATTTTATTATATTATTCTAACCGAAAAAATTGCCTTAATCCATTCACTTTATATTTTTTTACTGATAGTTATGTTTCTGTTCCTTTCAGAATCGTGAAACCACCTGGTGGCGAGTGCAGTGATATCTTCAGCCCTGGCAGAACCGTTGCTGACCAAATCACCCCACGCAAAACTAAGAACTACATGCAGTCTACCATTTTCAGCCCCGACTCTCCCCAAAATGGCCACTCTCATAGTCCGACCACCCCTTCCAAGATTCTCGACACTCAAAGCCGCCTATTCGGATCTGAATCGGAGGAGCATACCCCTCGGAGGGTGGTCAACCGGCAGAGATCGTCCATTTTTGAGGATGAAGTCGATTCCAAGCCACATGTTCACAAAACGACACCTGGTGAGTAGAGGGTTTTTTTTTTCTTGCTTGTAGAATTTGAGAAGCATTAGCGTGTTTGATTTTAGAATGAAAAATTACTGTTTATAATGAGTTGTTACTTTACTCTGTGGCATTGATATTGGCTCCTATTTCTCTGCATTCGTATACTAGAACAGACAGAACAGAACAAATTAACTATGAGAACATTTGAAAGTCGCTAACCTGCCACAGTCGAACGTTTTGAAAACTTATTATGTAAGGAAAAAGTAGGAATTAAAAAAATCTGTGCTGATTTCTCTGTTCAAACACTAAGAGAAAATAAAAATGTTCTCAGATGACCTTTTGTTGATATTAATGGCACTTGCCGTGGACAATCGCTGACGGCCGATTTTAAGCCGAATGAAGTTCTCTTATTTATGAAGTAACGTCAACTAGCGTTGAAGAGTGCGACTTAGCTACACACTCATCACATTCGCTTGCACAGCCCCTTTTTACAGGGGGGGAGGGCACATTCACGTTCCTCACAGATACACAAGGAAGACGCGCTAAAAACGAACTAAACGCAGACGCGCTAAAAAGGTTGTTGTTGTTACTAATGACAATTGCCATGGACAAGTTTCGCCGAGACATCAGCGAGTTTTAAGCCGAAAGGAGCGTTTCATGTTCTGCAGTAGCGCCATCTATGGCCAAGAGTACGACTTAGATACACACTCATCACAGTCGCTTGCATAGCCCCCTTTCACAAGGAAGGACATTCATACACCTCACAGATAGAACACTGAAGAACAGCCATGCCCTGAGCAGGATCGAAACCAGGGCGCCCAGATCACGCGGAAGACGCGCTTCCTCCGAACCAGGACACCGACTTACTATCTTCTACTCTATGCAATCTTGTGGAATAACTTATAAAAAAGCATTCAATTAATAAAATAAACATTGAAAGGTATTGTTTAATTTTAGTTAATTTTCATCGGAAATAATTTTATAGTTTTTTAATTAATCAAAATTAAGTTTTCTTAATTTGAATGAACTTTACAAGATAGATGAATGTTCAATGAATAAATTCACTTATGTACTTGAAAACTGATTTTTTAAATTCTGTTATTTCTTATTTTGAAGTTCGCCGACCCGTCATCAACCCCATCACAGGCGAACCTTTCCTAGAGAATGGCACCCCTAATGGTAGCTCAAATGGCGGAACTCCCAATGGAAGCTCAAACGGAGGAACCCCCACCAATGGCCACTCCAATGGATACAGTAAGTGTCTTAACTAAACGCTCTTTCTCTCTCTTTCATTTTTTTTCTGTCTATTGTAGTAATAAAATTACTCTGAAACTTAATGACATGATCACACTCTTCATTTTGTATTTAATTTATAATTGCAACCACTTGTTAAGTTCTTACTGCTCTAAATAACACAAGTCGTCTGCTTATGATCCCAAAAATAAAGTTTCGGTGTTAGGTTTGCTGCCGTTACATTGCCTGATACTTTTCCTTTAGCCTGGCGGCAACGAAAAATTTCCAAAGAAATTTGGCGGAATTCTACATTATTTGGCGAGTTTTGGCTTTAAAATCATTACTATAAATTTGGCGGAATTCTACATTATTTAATGATTTTTGGATTTAAAAATGGCGGAATCCAACATTATTTAACGGTTTTTGGATTTAAAAATCCCTATAAGAAATTTGGCGGAATTCTACAATATTTGGGGATTTTTCGCTGCCGCCCGGCTAACGGAAAAGTATCCATTTTCTAATTGATTAATTCTGCATAATTATGCATTCATCCTTCTATCTTAACCCTTTTCAAATTGTGAAATCATTATCCTGCTGCCAAAGAATTAACAGCCAACTTATTAGTATTAATGCCAAAACAAGACAAATATTGAGCCAATTTCAAGTCCTGTAAATCAAGGAGCAGAGTAAAGAGTGCCAAACGGCGAATCAATGTAATGCGGAGAAACTCACTGCAGAGAAAATTCCTGCGATTAAGTACCGAATAGTTCCTACGTCACAGATCGATGTGGATAACTATGTCAGACAGTCCTGCTGTCCCGTTTCGCATCTTTAGTCATTAGAATCAGGATCAGACTGTCCTTTGATATGGAAGAATTTAATGCTATTAATAGAAGATTTAGAAAATGTTTCTAAATTCAAACCAAATCAAGTAATTTGTTGTTATAAGCTGCACAAGAAGTTTTAAAAAAATAAGTTGAAAATATATAAGATTCTTGTTTGTTAAGTAATCGCATGACTTAAAATATTACATTTCTGCAATAACAGTTGTGCTATCGGGAAGGGAAATTAATTGTGATCGAACATTATTGAAAAAAATGAAAACACCTTTAACCACTTGATATACGAATTTATTTAACTTCCTAATTAGATGACACATCCAATATTAAACATTTATTGTTATTTTAATTCCTATATTAATGTAACGAGTTTTAAGATGATGAAAAGTTTCTAAATGATTCTAACATTTTAAATTACTGAATACATTCGCTTAATTGCAGGTTTAAAACTAATAATTCATTAATTCGATGCGCGTGTCAGAGACGTCGTTGTATGTGAAGTGGTTAAGTAATAAAATAATTCTTTTATAACTGCATATCATTTTTACCATTTAATTTAAGGTTTCTTTAATCCTGTAAGAACGAATGGATATTGTGGTATAATTTAGTTATGAAAGAATAGTAACCTGCGTCTTTTTTCGAATATAAAAGATCGTTTTAAAAATAATAATTAGAAAATCATTTAATATGTTTTATCACATTTAAAAAAATTATTTCTTCATTATTATCATTAATTAATACTGCATTTGATAATTTTAATTTAACATAATAAGAAAATACAAATAACGTACAAAAGAATATTACAAAAAATATCAGGGATGGAGAAATTTTTTAATGTGTTTTAAATGTAAACTTAAACTAAGGATATTTGTTTTGGAGAACTTTTGAGTGAAAGATACGAGTGTAACATAAATACCGGGTGCCCAAAAAGTTCCCGTACTCCAAATTTAAAAAATCATTGTCCCTGATTTTTTTTCAAGTTTATTAACGAGTAATATGCCATACGAGTAATGAAACCATGGACATGCTTGAAACTTTTTTCAGCGATCGACTTATCTCAAAAAATCTTTGGCCACCTCGATCCCCTGATCTGACCATTCCGAACTTTTTTCTGTGCGGATATTTAAAGGACAAAGTTTATGCAGTTGATCCTCAAACAATAGATGATTTGAAAATCGCAATTACAAAAAGGATACAAGAAATCACTCCTAGCATGTTAAAACGCGTTTCGAAAAACATGCGCAAACGAGTTCAGCTTTGTCTCCAAGAAAGGGGTGGGCATTTTGAATATTTATTATAAATGTAAGTTCAGTATTTTTTCCTCAGTTATGTTAAAAGTGCCTTTTATCATTGGCATAAAAATAATTCTTTTTAAACCTATTGTTTTTGTAAAATAAATTCACAAATCATCAGTACGGGAACTTTTTGGACACCCTGTATTTTATGTCATTTTTTAAAAAAGTAATGCAAAATTAAAGCATTTATGTGTATATGAAGACGAATAGAATTGAAAGAGCATTTGTGGGAATGGGGTGGGAGAACTGTTTATAGTAAACAATGGGATGCTGTCTCTGCAGACGTCCGGCGCTGCCCTTTCGGAACGAAGTAGGTCGCTGGAATTGAGTTTCGTAAACGCAAAAAGAAAAGGGTGACGCAAGCCCCGAAAAATCGATTGGCGCGGAGGAAGATGCCATGGGACCCCGCGCATCCGGCGTGAGAGGTTAAAATAATTCAATGGACTCAGTGTGTGTGTTTGCGAGCAATTTTCTTAAAACTGTTGTAATAACCATTTATTTTTTACTCCCTCTTTTAACGATTACAGACAGAGCATTGTAATCGTCGAAAAATTCGGAATTGAGATTTTGATGGATCTCCAGGCTGCATACTTCCCTGAGTTCGAAAGATACAGAAACGGTTTTATTCCTATTTATTTGTCTGTGAGCACAATAATTCAGAAATATTTTTAACTATATGGCTGAAATTTGTATCGAATTTTGAACAAAATCCATTCGCAAGAAATCAGCCTTGTCTGCCAGTTTGATTATTAGTGAATTTGATAATGCAAGGATCTAATTTGATGAAATTTGATACATAGGTTTAGTATCTAAAATGTAGGCACTTATCCAATTCTGAACCAATGGCTGATTGTCTGTCGGTCTGTCCTTTCACATACATACAAACGCAACAATTTAAATCAATGCAATTTAGTAACGTTATTTTATAGTTACAATTGCAGTTACGTCCCAAATTTTAGTTTCAAAAAAGGCATTCGAAATATATATTCGCATGACAGATGCAATAAAATATTAGTTTCATACCAAAGATCTGTATTTTATAGCTACTGTTCGTTGATGCACATTATGCTTACTGTTCGTTGATGCACATTATGCGCACTGTTCGTTGATGTACATTAATGCACATAGTTTCATACCAAAGATCTTTATTTTATAGCTACTGTTCGTTGATGCACATTATGCACACTGTTCGTTGATGCTCATTAATGCACATAGTTTCACACCAAAGATCTGCATTTTATAGCTACTGTTCGTTGATACCACGCAAGGCATTTG
This sequence comes from Argiope argentata, assembly GCA_026289955.1. Taxonomy (NCBI): domain Eukaryota; kingdom Metazoa; phylum Arthropoda; class Arachnida; order Araneae; family Araneidae; genus Argiope; species Argiope argentata. The sequence goes on from JAOUZG010025633.1 coordinate 7,195,750, forward strand.
TGATCTTAACCCGAGATCTTTAATTTTATTTGTGAAGATAGGGATGAAACCTTAATCGAAGAATGCGAGAAAGATTTAGGAAACTGGCTTCCTCTGGCTTAGACGAAGTATTTAACTTTACAATTCAGATATTCAACTATATTCCGTCAAAATATTTTAGCGCATATTTAATGGGAATCTCATCCACTCCGGAAAAAATTATAATAAAGATAGTCTCCAAATTTGGTTTTGTAACATTCTAATCAGATTTTATGACTACAGATAAACCACGATTCTCATTAGTTAGAAAATTGATTGACTCGCATTACAGTGATTCCTGTTGATTAAACATAATTTGTATGAAAGAAATGTTAATATTGTATTAATATAAGAAATTTGTTATCAAATTTTGTTCATTTTTCGAAGAAAAAAATGATTAATTTGTACATTTTATAATTCTTTATTGCTTTTATTTGCTGCAATTCTGCTGATAAATACGTTACATAACTAAAAGGTGTCAATCTGTTTACTAATGTTATAAATTTGCGATAAAAGGTTCATGTGTGAAAAAAAGGAACAATAATGGCTTTAATTTTCGGACTTTTAAAATGATACTATTTCAAATTTTTATCAAACAATTTTTTTTTCTAAACCAGTATTTTATAACCAGTACTTCTAAACCAGTATTGCTGCTCATTAATGCACATATATTTTAAATTCTTAAATACATATGTATATCATTCAGATATACTTTTTAACCATATGAATGTTTTAGATTCATCTCTCCCCTTTTATGATGCAGTGTGACTTCTGTGAAGCATTATTTATAAGGCCATCTACATTAATATTGATGATATCCCAAAATTAACGCAAGATTTGAACTTGTCCCTATTCGTGCTGTAAAATGTTGGCAAACCTATTTAAAAAATTCAATTGACAGAGGATAGTTTAGGGTTAGTAAAAATGGGGCGTTTGAAGATAGAACAAATTTGAATTAAACAAGATTTGAATCAAATACAAAACACGGTTTCTTTCCCTTTAAATAGTTGTATTTTTATTTAATCGTAAGTACCCAGGATAGAGTTATGAATAACACATGCTGGCACTTACGCACTCTTTATCGAAATTTCCCATGCCCATTTTTCATAAATGTGGTTGAATTTCGTTGATGCAACGTTGAATTTCCTGCTGAAACGTGCTTGAAGGCTTATTGGCATACTTCAATTAATCGCATAAAAAAGAAATACTATCACATGATCTAGGTATCCAATTCTCATATTTTCGAATTATGGTCGTCAAACTTTCATTATTTTTGAAATATTAACGAACGAAAACGTGTTTTCCTATCATGTAACGCTCCATTTTTACTAACTGTAATTTACCAGCTGTCAAATTGATTTTTAAATATTGTAACCAACACTTGACAGCAAGAATGTTGGCAAAAATCTTGGGACATCCTTTATAAGATAAATGAAACTACTTTTATTGAACAAAATTTAAAATATTATTTTTAATTTACTGAAAATGTTTTAATAACTCAGGGTGTAATTTCAATGAAAGATGTTTGAATGGAACTCACTATTTGTTCTTTTGAATTTTTGGTTCGCTTGTAACAACGAGTTTCATATTTCTTTCAAAGACTAAATATAAAAAATGATTATGGAAAAAAATAACTATAAAATGTTCTTGCATTGTTACTGAATTTTATTCTTTTTCCAGCTAATGGCCATTCTTCCCCAATGAATGGTGACAGTCCAATGAATGGCGAAGTAAGAAGAAATCGCATCCCTCCTGGTGGAAAATCCTCCGGAATTTTCTAGAAGACTGATGGAAGTGATTGCAGTTTGGATTTTTGCTAAAAAGAAATCCTGTCTTTGTTTTTTTTTTTTATTATTATTTTTTCTTCTCCTATGTCTTCCATTGATTGGATAAACAGAAGATAACAGAAGCTCTGGTGGCAACAAGGAAAAATTCGTTTGCAAGATTTTTTTAAATATATATATAATTCTAAATTTTTCTCGGTGGGACTTTAGACTGAGGATATTCTTTTAAAGGTTTCAAGTTTAATTTTCAAAAATCTCAATTTTTCTCTTGCAATATAAATTTTTTTTAATGTTTCCTTGATGATTTTCTTAGTAAAATCTTTCACATATGATCTTATATCGCAGAACAAAATCTGCATATCGAACAAATTGTAGTTCAGAGTTTAAAACATTTATGCTTGTATGTAGTTTATGATAAACTATAAAAGTGTGTAGATTTTGAACTAGTATACACTCCTTCTTCCTTAATTATTTTTTATAAAAAAAATTACACGGAAGTCATTGCGAACCTCTGACTAACTGACGTCCATTGTTGCCAAGCACCTGTTTACTTACTGAAAAGAGTAAAACTTTTAACAACCTAAATCTTATTTCATAAATTCCGAGTAAAAAAATTGTATAGGGAACAAAATATGTGGCATTCCATCTATTTAAAATTTTGGTTTAGCTTTTGAGAACAAATTTTGTACGAATCAACTCTTGGTTCTTTGTCATATTTGTATGTCGATTTGTTTTGTATTTGATTTATTTTACATTTTTGAAATAAATAAAAAAATGGAGAGCAAGTGACGACCGGTGAATATTGTTTTACTCTCTTTTTTTTCTACATTATGAGTAATATTTTTTTTTCTGAATATTCCATATTTTGTAGGAAACATATTCGATTTTTGACGAGGTATTCTTTTAAAATCATATTACTTTGATTTGAGTATTTTTAAGGAAATCGTCTGCGGCTGTAAGTATTTTGAAACTTATAAAATAATCGTTTGCAGTCGTAAATATCTTAAAAATTCGAAAACATTTAAAAAATGTCTGACCGCTGAATATCATGAACCGTCTTTATTAAAAAATGGCTGGACCATTTATTTTTCTATTTTTGCAATCAAGTTTTTTATTGCACGAATTTTGTGAAATATTTCGAATTGAATTATTTTATTGATTTGTTTGAAGTGAAATACAATCACAACCGAAACTGTACCTTCGAGATGCCAATCGAATTATTTGAACATTTCCTTTTTTGTCAAAGCCACCAGTGAATTTTTGTGATATTTCTCTTCAGCAAACCGAAATGCCTTTTGTTTGTTGAATCTTATTTTTGTAACTTTGAAAAAGCTGCTTTTTTTTTATTTACTTTGGACCACTCGCCATTTTTATTTGAAAAAAAGAATGTTACGTGTGTATGTTTTTTTCTTATATTGCAATTTATATTATGAAAGCATTTTTTGCATACTTTTAAGCTCTTACACCTTGTGTTTTTTTATATCATATGTGTAATGCATGTTATTATGCTTGAGAGTATGTTGTAGTGATAACGATGATTATTATCAATGTCTTATTACTTCCCGGCTTGAAATTTATTATTTTTGTGTCTTGTGTTTATGTATTTAGTTCCTAAATATTCTGTACCGATTTAGTTAAAGCAAACTGTAGGGAATTTTCCATACAGTATTATGATGTAGTTCTTGTAGTCAATACTTTCCGTAATGAATTGCTTGTATGATCGATATTGTAAGTAACGTTCTTCACAGGAGAACTAGAATGTGGGTTTTTTTATATATTGTAACTTGGCTTCTTTAAATAAATATTTTACAAAAATCACCGTTTATTTCTTCGTGATGTTCTTTTCTTTACTCTTAGTATACGGATATATTTTCAAATTCATTATTAACGGACCAAAACTACAATTTGTTTAAATGATTTATATTTCAGCATTTAATATTAGAATCAATGAAAATTTAATAAGAACTTCTTTATTTATTCAGTACTCATGTGGCATTTGAAAATAAATTTTGTCTAAAATAATTAAGACAAAGAAAGTTAAATAGGGAGAAATCTCATTTTTTTAAATGTAAACATATACTAATAATAAATGGTAGAAATGCAGCTTGATATTTTTATATTAATCTATCATTCATCACTGTTAAATATTAAATTCAAAAAAAAATCTTTAATAAGTAGATCATATTCTTTGAAGAAAGTAACTCGGAAAAGATTATTTTTTTCCTAATGTTAAATATCTGAATGAAAATCTACTTTACGTATGGAACCCGATGGATTTTATTATGTCTGAACATGATGTTATTTTTGGGATGAGGTTTTTGCCGTCAACAAAAATCCGTAGGTGAAAAATAAAAATTTTATAACCTGCACGAGCATCTCAAAAAATCAGCTTTTAATGACGGGTTGCCATTGCATTTACAAAATCTCTGATTTTAAAAAAATAAGTAAATGACTACAGCAAATAAAGCCTAGAAAATTGTCATTTTGAGCACGTAATTTGTATGAAATGAAATAAGTAGGAAATGTGATATTTTTTTAAAACAACAAATGAGAGGTAAAGTTTCTTTTGGATCGTTTGCAGCACTAAAGTGACTCATTCGACGAAACCATTAAAATGAATAAAAATATAATTTAACTTGCACGAGCACGCGGTGCTTGGCCGTTCAAGAAATGTTGTTCTGACATGATACATTGAAATATGCACAGCAGATTTCATTTAAATTCTTCTTCTTCTTCTTCTTTTTTTTTTTTTGCTATTGTTGCTTTGTTTAATGATTTAGTTTTAATTTTAATTTAATAATCATGAAATATATGTTAATGTTAAAAAAGGATAATTCTTTCATTTATCATTCTACTTGGTTATTTTACTGAAGATAATATATTTTCTTTGTCCTCTTAATTTCTTGCTTTTATTCTTCAACATTGCATCATTGTTATTTAAACGGGAGATTTCTTATTAGAATTTCATTGGCTTTAGTATTAACTGTTTCATGATAAATCATTGAAAGAAAGAAAAACAAAATTGTTCCTGAAAATCATTTAATATTTTCATTAGTATTTTATTTAATTTTAGTTGGGGGGAAAAACTATTCAATAAATCCCAAGCTTAATTGGAATAAAATACAATAAGATGCTACAAGTTTATGTTTAAATTTAAGCCAATTATTTTCATTTCCTTATAATTCTCTGACTCATACAACCTTCAGATGTCTCAATCAGAAGACTTCAACTATTTTTAAAACTAGGAAACAAAATAACACATTGTCTGCTCCGATTCAACTTACCGGTGCCCGGTTTCTTTACCTCATCATCTTGTCAGACATGACCCCGGGCCGTCGTTGTCACTTTCTTCATTTCTTCTGGGTGTCGGATCATTCGCGTCACTTCCTTAACAAGTGTCAGTCACTCCTTTTCTCATTTATCGAAGCGTTGCCAGTTTTGTGGTGGCAATCTTTTCTCGAGTGAGTGGTTTCTTTTTGAGAGATGCGCCCGGACCCCCTCCCGCATGGGGTGGCCGCCGCATCTTTTCTCTCACACAAAGCGTGGGAAAAGTCTGCCGTGCGGCAAATTTCTCAGTGGCGTAACTAAACACTCGGAACTGTGTTCGGCAGCCGAGACCAAACACACCCATTTTAAAACCATCGCCACGGCACCAATCTACACCAAATAAACTGATGAGGTGAATCTTGGGTAAACTCAGGAATCTGATTGCGTTTACTAATAAAGTTTCGGTCATTAAT
>JAOUZG010025633.1:7241291-7251974 GCA_026289955.1 Argiope argentata
AATTAAATATATTTTGTTCAAATTTCATTTGAAGAATTGGCACATGACAAATATTATAGATGCTGTGAATTCTTATTCAATTTTCAAATTTTTCTGTCACAAATTTGACTTCCTTTTAAACATTTTGTTTCCCATCCAATAAACTATATTAAATGTAAAAGATTTTAGTTTTTCTTTTTTCAAATTGTTTTCCACTAATGCAAATGGGTGATACTATGAATTATGTTGCTAATTTATTATAGTCTTATTTTACTTATTTATTTGTTTATTTTGTAATGTAAACCATTGGGTAACTACCCCAGTAAATGTAAAATTCAGCTTTAAATTCGGGAAAATGGAACACGTTTATTTCCAATTCTTAAAAACTCAATTATTCTGTACTAATACGTAACAGTTTTTTTTTATTTACCTAAAACTATGAGGTAGTTATCAGTGAGCACTGTATGAGATTCCCCCCCCCCCTTAAATGTAGGTGTGTGTACATTTATTTTGAAAGATTCGTAGAAAGTATCTCTATGAAAATAATAATTTCTGCACTTAATTATGCTTTTACTAACCTCTTTTAGCACAGAATGCCCAACACATTGTTATGATATCTGTACGATGTTGACCGGCATTCAGAATGTCGGAAAGATATCATACAATATCTAGAGCTATAAGGCCCTTTTTCTCTAAGTTCTAAGTTAAAAGAAGGTGAATATTGCTAACATTATGAAATGGAAATAATTATGCAATTAGAATTCATCTGCATGTACAGAATTTGCTTTTGCAAATTGTTGAAAAAATGTGACTGCGTATTTTGAAAATTAATTATCGCATTATTAGAACTCTGCTGTAAATGATTTTTCTCAGGATCACACTGGATGCCAACACACGCGTAATAGTTTGAAGATAATAAATAATTTTAGAGACCAGGCCTCGTCGCAGGCTTTACAGAATACTTGCTTCGACCTTCGGACTTGTATGATGGATATTTTGGATAGTAATTTGGATCAAGTTTTAGCAACTCTAAGCATTGATGTAGTCTTGCAACATTTTTATTCTTTAATTAAAAAAAAACTTTTTTCTTGGATAATTCATTTTTAATGAAAATCAAGTTAATGTTTCGTTTTCCATCTAAACTTGAAATTTGCATTAAACAAGTCAAGAATAAGAGAAAACGAGTTCGAATAAAGTCGAATTTTATTTCAACAACAATTTTTTTTCACCAATTAGTGTGAGATAGCTTTTACAAAGCATAATAGCAATTTTTTAATTAATATTTTTGAAACTGTCAATATTCTGAATAAAATATGTATTTAAATAAAATTTGTTTGAATAGTTGCATTGTAACTAAAATGCATGCATTACTTTTTTCAGGGAAAATACTAATTTTGGCGTTCGGAGATATAAAAGCCTTTTTTCATTTATATATTTTTTCTAACTTTCTTATTATGCTTGAAAAAAATATTTAAACAACATTTAAGTTAACGAATCTTTTTCAATTTCTCATTTTAAATACTATATAAATATAAAGATGGTACTAAGCATGGGTAAATTATTGTTTTTGCTACTGTTCTTGAACACACACTCAAAAAAATCATTTGGAATAAAACTAATTAAATTTGTTAGAAAAATTGCTTAAATTCTCACTATTTAATTACATTAATAAAAAGAAAGCTTCATTTTGCTTATATTCTTTTTTTAAATGCTTCTTTAGTCTAAATGCAGAAAGTGTGAGGTTCATTTTATACTGTGATTTGACAGCTTTTTCTTGAACTAATCACAAAATTTCGGGAAAGTATTTTTGACATTACAAACATATGAATAATAACCTAATTTATTGCTAATTTACAAGAAACATAAAATTTTGAAAATGATTTATCTTATTTTTACAAATTACAAGAAAATTAATCAAGAATTTCAGTTATTTTTCTGAATAAAGAAAAATTAAAAAAATATACTAAGTACTGATAATTTTAGATTATCTTCACTATGAAATTCTCTTTTTCTCATAACTTTGGGAATGGTTTTATCTTCAATAATAAGTTCTAAAGTAATTAAAAGTAAATTTAATAAGATGTTTTCTTTAATGAATGTGTATCAAATAGGTGTTAAGAAAAATGAACAAACAAATTGAAAGATAATTGAATCAGTAAACTTAGAATCACATTATTATATGACTAAGTTTTTGATTTATTACCTTTAAATTAAATTTTATTTAGTTTTGATATAGCTGTCTGAGAATGGTGACTCATATTAAATTTTTTCTTGTTCGACAGTCTTAAACATAAATATAATTTCTCCAATTCCTCCAATGACTTTTGAAATTTAATTGAATTAATATTTAAAGTTTCTTCTTACTTTGAACTTGTACCGATCTATTTTTACCGTGATGTTTTATACTTATATATCCTCTTATTTTTTTTTAAAGTTTTTAATTTTTTTATTGTTATTTTTCATTTTTTATACATAAGAAAACTGATTATCGAGTGCAATCTACTACGAATTTCTTGATAGAAAAGACAAATTTTTTGTTTCATTAAGAAGAGTTTGAGTTATTTTTTAATGGAATCTGAAATTAGAATTATTATTTTTTTCCCCTATTGGAAGTCAAATGTAATCGTGCAAACTTTACTCTGTTTCAAAATTGGTGAAAGAAGTCTAACACATTTTATAAACATTTTAATATGTCATCAGAGTCCTTCAAGCTTAAATTTATTTTAAGGATATTATAAACAAAATATAAAAGCTGGTTTTAATGCCAAAAATAATTTATGAATATCTTTCTGCAAAAGAAATAGAAGTTTGTTTAAAAATTCTGTTTTCTCTTCTCGTTTACACATCGACATCAGACTACTAGGTGTTGCCATTTCAATAAAGAAGCTGAATTCCGGTACGTCACTTCCTCCTAAATTTCTGGTTTTTCCCTTGAATTCGATCTACAGCGTATGTTTCGCTGTCGACGAACGACAACGAAAGAAGTCGCATTGCATTCGCGCCGAGCAGTTTTCGGATTTCTCATTTTACTTGTTTGTGTCCGAATAAAATGCAGAATGTGATCTGTGTTATGAAAGCATCCAGCGTTTTATTTTCATTTTATTATTATGCCATAGTTTTGTGATAGTGTGCAATTTTCTTTTCCTTGGATCATGGATTTTGTGTTCATTTTTTGCATCCCTTGGATTCTGTTGTCAAGTATCAGATGTCGGAATTTTCTTAAGCACTTTTATTTATTGTTATGTGTTGTGCTTTTTACATGTTCAATTATATCTGTATCATCGGAGGATTCCGAAGTTTCCAAAGAAGAATTTTTAATCAAATCATCTAAAGTTATTGAAGCTGTACCAAATGTTTTACGCCGAGTTCCATCAACTGCTACGGCATTGCCTGATGGTAAGTATAAATTAATTTTTAAAAATATTTTTCTGTGATATTTATTTGAAAATTATTTTCCTTTTATAATCAAGTACTTTAATTTTTTATATATTTTTTATTAAATCAATATACTTATTTTTTATTGTCCAAACAAAATCTGAAAAATGTTTAAATGTAATAAAATTATGGAATTGAAAATTAATTTTACGCCTGCAAGCTATATAAAATTTAAAAAGCATTTCGATTTTGAAAAAAGGAATTAAATTTCAGCGTTGGAATATTTTAATTAATGAATATTTGAAATTTAAATTGGCATACTGTGATTCAGTCTTAGAAAGTAGATTTTAAAATACATTTTTACCATTTTTTTATTTAATTGAAAATACTAGTTTCAATGATTGCATATATTTGCTGTGTTGTAATCATAAAACTGTGTAATAGATCTTTATGTTTATTTATTCCAAATAGTAGTAGTTAAACTCTTCTGAAATGTGCATGTTGTATTTTTAAAGTAGGCTTATTTAGATAGAAACCAATATTAAGATATTTATAACACTTTATGTCCAGCTAGGTATGTATTTGAGAGTATATATAAAATGGACATTTTTTTAAATGGATCATATTTATTTCTCAAGAGAAAAACTTCAAATCATATTTTTTTCCATTCTTATTATAGAAATAAAAAGGATCAGGCTCCACATTCCTTTATATTTGTATGAAGTGCCCTTTTATCAAATCAAAGAATATCTTTCTCTACAAATTGTAAACTTAAATGTGGTTGTGCAATACAAGATTGAGGATATCAAAAAATTTATATTCAGACAAAGCAAAAATTATCAAATATTTTGTATTGAAATCTTGTAACACAATGCTATTATTATATTTTTAATTTATTTTTCATTCTTTATTAATTAACACTTAAAAAAATTATTTTGTGATTTTGAGGCAGTAAAACAATCACCCATCTTAAAAAGAATGAACAAATGAAAAAAGCTAGATAGCTCTATCTTAGAAATTTCAGGAAGCAGACAAATTTTTTACAGTAATTTTTATTATCTTTCAATTCTAAAAGTAACAAAATTCATCTGGACATATGTTTGTATACAATAAAATTTATGTTTGAAATAGTGTACAGAACTGAATAACTTTTATTTCTAAATAGGACAATTCTTTAAAATCATCTACAATACCTATAGAGCTTTTTAAGAATATTAAGTTAAATTAATTTGGTTCCTAATCATTAATTGTAGCTATTAATTTGGAGCCTTCACAATGGCTAAATTGATTCATTGTATATGCTGCGTTTCTTGTTGATAAAGCTATATTTAATATTGTCTTTCTCTTGTTTCATAATTTTTGTGGACTGTCATATTTATCATATTTTGACAAATAATTATTCTAAACCAGATTTGTTTTAGTTGTGCATTTTAGTTATGAGCAATTAATGACTCAGTCCATATATAAAATCCATAATTGAAAGATTATAAATGTAAACTCTTTTTATATGTAAATTCATGCTATATATATATATATATATATAAGTTGATGTATACAAAGATTAAAACACACTTTTATTGATATGAAAGGATTATTTTAAAACTCATCCTTATTTTCTGACTGAGAACAATTATAGAACCTGAAAATATAATTCTATGAAGCTTATACTCAACAAAACTAAGTACTAAAAAAATGGCATTTTAATTCAAAGAATTAGCTGTTAATAAATTTGTTATCAGTATATTTCATGAATGCAATATTTGAGGCAAATAATCTTTGCTCATAATGTTTATTCATTTACTTTTTTTGTAAAATAGTCTCAAAAGTTAATAATTCAGTTCATATAAAATTTCAAATTTGTAGCAGTAATGCTGTTATTTGTGCCTTTGTGTAATTATAAAATTTTTTCTCTGAACTAAATTTTTTAAAAATTAGAATAAATATAACAAAGGATTAATAAATTGTTTAAATATAAGTACAATAAATTTAAAATTTTGTATTCAAATTAATGTTTTAGAAAATCGTAAAAGAATTTACATGTGGAGCAGCAAATATAATTTTAAAAAGTTATATTAAGATATGTAAAAAAAAATTAATTGAGATATTTAAAAAAAAATGAGAACTTAAGTTTTTAAGAATTTATGATAGGCAGATTCTAAAGTTTCTAATTTCATTTTGATTAAAAATTGTGTGGCTTCAAATATGTGTAATATGTCAATGTATATGCTAAAGCTTTAGTTGCTCTAAAAATATTAATATTGTTAAATTGCTTTATTCGACACTTCTTGGCTATACATTCTTTTTATCTCCCCCCCCCCTTCTCTGGATTAGCTGTCTTTAAGGATTAAGGAAACATTTTGTCTGTTTTAGATTCTTAAGAACTGAAAGAATTTCTTTATAATCTTTTTTACACTAGTGATAGTCTTCATAATATTCTTCTTTTTGAAAATTTATGCGATAGACTGCTTGGAAATTTTCTTAGTTCAGATGTTTCTGCTTCTTTAATTAATTGTATTTCCACCATTACTCTAAAATTATGGATGAAGAAAAAATTGAGGACTTTTTTTTACTGTGAAAAATAACAACTATAGGCCGAAACAGTCTTGTATATCTTACAATTGCTTTTTAAGATGTGTAAAATAATTTTGCAAATAACTGTTTTATAGTGTCTTAAAATTTGCCCCTCATTATTTTGAAATATAAACATCACAACTTGTTAAAATAAGATTTCTGGAATATTTTATTTTTTATTGCTTTATTACAAAAATTTTAAAAATAGGATATTTAATTGAAATCGTTATATTGTTAATTAAGCAAGTTTCATTCAACCTTTTAACATTTTGTAATCTAACATTCTATATATTTTAATTTTCATCATCACATTAAAATTTTATAATAGCATAAAACATTATAATAAGTAATAGCAAAGTAAAACTTCTGTACTTATCATATTAAAAATAATTTATGAACATGGACTTAACACTGATAAGGCAGAAAGAGTTATACAGAAATTTGCTTTGAAAGATTATCCTTTGAGGTAGATCAAAATTAAGTATAGACATATTTTATTTTGTATATATCTGTTTGTTTCATTTAGAAATGTTTTTTGAGGTTATAAATTGTGTTAAGGCATTAGATCATTTCAGTACTGTTTGCATAAATAAGAAAGAATTGGGAATGAATTTTTGGGAATTTTGTGTTATTTTTTGCTTTTATAGAGACACTTTATCTTCATCATTATTAGGTTTCCCTCTCATCTCAAAAATAAAAAGTTATCTGTGTAGAAAACCATAGGCCTTTACTATATATTATTAATATGGTATTTTTTTAATCTACTTTAATTTTTTTAAATTTTGACCTGAAAGCATTTTTTTTTCACTGATACTTCTCTTCCTGCCAAGAAAACATTGATTCATATAAATTAAAATGTACCATTATACTACGAAGTTGTAATCCTGGTGACTTTGGCGCACATTTCAACTGTCGCGGAATTCACAGATTAATTTTTTAAATTTATTGAATTGTTAGTTTAATAATATGTTTTTTGAAAAAGTAGTCAAAACTCGGTTTTAACCGTCACAACAATATCAAATTAAATATTTTCTCATGAAGTGGTGGTAACTTTCCGATATCAGTATTTTCAAAATTATTAGGAAAAGAAATCGTAACTTTTTAAAAATCGCTCAGCTTTAACCTTTGATCATGACTGAAGTTAGAAAATAACTCAAAATGTTTTGTTTTTGTTTAGGGGACAGATAATATTTTGCTTTCAAAGGCCCACTCCTAATTGAAAAGATTTTTCTCTGTTGCCCTCAATGCAACAAATTGAATATTCATCTGTGGCAGTTAGCAGTTTGAAGTCCCGATTTCATTATTATCTTTTATCTCCTTATGTGTTCGACGAATTTCATGTAATAAAATATTTAAAAAAATAACACACACACACACACATTCCTTATTCAGAATTCGTGCATTTGTAATATAATCAGTACAATATGAATAGATTGAGCGTACAATTTGCTATACTTATTATATTAGAAGCTTTTTCAAAACTGAAGGTTCAGAAACCTAGTTTTATCTAATTGCAATTATTCCGACATTTTTTCAATTCCTACTTCCAAAAACTTTCATGACCTTTTTTAAATTGTAGAATTAATGAATCTACCGAAATTCTGTCCCTCGCCAAAAAGACTGTAAAGCAGTGTTTTAAGTGAAGAACTTTCTTCTATGACTTTGAACGCAGTGAATTGAAAAATCGATCCCTAATGAATTCAATTCGTTTAGACTAATTATTCAGCATTTTCTTTTCAGGACTGACACGCCTTTCCTTTTGTCTTATCATAACAACAACAACAAATAAAAGGTTAAAAGGAAATCTGCTATGCATATTTCAATGTATCATGTCAGAACATAATTTCGTGGAACGGCCAAACACCTCGTGCGAGTTAAATTATATTTTTATTCATTTTAATTATTTCGTTGAATGAGTCACTTTAGTACTGCAAACGATCCAAAAAACTTTGCCTCGTATTGATTAATAAAAAAAATATCACATTTCCTATTTATTTCATTTCATATAATCACGTGCTTAAAACGACATTTTTCTGTGTTTTATTTGCTGCAGTCATTAGCTTATTTTTTTTTTAATCAGAGCTATTGTAAATGCAATGACAACGCGTTATTAAAACTTGATTTTTTTAGATGCTCGGGCAGATAATAAAATTTCAATTTTTCACCTACGGATTTTTGTTGACACCAAAAACCTCATCCCCCAAACAGCATCATGTTCGGACATGGTAAAAGGGTCAGGATTTGTGTATAGAATATAAAATCAAATATATCTAGCACAAAGATAGGATTTACTAAATTCTATCTCAATTTATATTTGCTAATCTAAGTATGTATTCTCCTTTTAAGGAATTTAGCTGACAAATGTGACCAGCAAAGCATTATAAGTATCTAATTAATTTTTAAGTAGCAAAGGTATGATTTTTCCTGTTAAGATTTTTACTGTTATTGCATTGTGAGAATTTTAAGTGCAAATGATTTTTGAAAAAAGACTATCTTCAGTGTAAAGTGAGCTATACATAATCTATTATGTATGGCTCACCTGTATGGTACCTGTATTTAATTATTTCATTTTAACGCTCAGACTAAATGCATATATTGTAATATTTTTATCAAGCTTATAGATTTAAATCATTCAAAACACATAAATCGTGTATTAAGATATAAACATTTTTTTTTATTCTATTAACATCGTAGTATCATATGTATTCTTACCTGAAGCAAAATAAGTAAGTCCTTCCTAAAAAGAAAATATCTGCTGATTAAATTTTATCGAAAATCAAGGAGTGACAGTTTCCTCCCTATTTTTTTGTCTTATTTTTATTTATTTATCATTGTACCAAGATTTTCTTTGAAGAGGCTTTCTAAAAGTGCTTGCTCGTCTCAAGACATTGCTTTTATTTACAGACAAAAGTGCCATCTTTAGATGCAGTTAAAGATAATCTTCAAAAATGCTTCCACGTGAGATGTAAACTCAAGATGCCTATTGTATTCTCGCAAATACTTCCGCAATGTGAGGCCAAGCATAATCCCACTAGCTAAACCAATCTTTTGAATCAAGTGACGAAGTGAGAACGACTTCAAACAGAAAATAATTACTTTCCGATGACTTTACCTTTAAGCTTAAGCTCTTCATTTTCTCTGAGGTGTTGTTCCTCTAGCCAAGCTGCTCCAGTGTAGATGGTCAAATGTTAGAATAAAGTCATGTCTTAGTGAGGGAAGTTAATGTTTATTAAAAGAATGACCATGATGTGTTTGTTAGAAATTCAAGTATAACCTCAGAAAATCTTTTTCAATCATATATTTAATAAATTTTTCTATTACCATCCGTTTTTCAAATGAAAATTAAATAAGTTTTTTCTCCTTTGTTTGAAAGAAATGAAGAAATTAGAGTGAATGAAAGTAATATATTGTATACTGTATGTATAATTGATTTTTAGGAACAGATTATCATTTGAGTATTCAAAGTGCGGTTTCTGATTTGAATGGCTATTTTATCTTTTCCAAGTTATCTGTTTGTAAAAATATCCTTCCTACTTCGCAGCTGTTTGAATTTTTGTGTAAATAGATAAAGCATTTGTTTTCGCTCTAGAAGATGTTTCTGCTCTTCATTTCTTTTCTAAATTTACGTACATGACTTGTTTTTATCGTCGCTGTGGTATTATTATTATAATAAAATATCGCGTGGCAATGTAATAATTTCCCCCTGAATTATTATTTTTGCTTTTTCCTTGTTTTTATTCTAGAATTGTGAAATCGTCCCACCTATTAAGCAACTTAAAAGCATTCTAATTAAGAAAAAATTTCCATGGAATTAATTTGCCAAAAAACTGCAATCTCACACAAAATTTTGACAAAAATTCGCCAGGCGCTCAAATATCGCATTTTATACCAGTTCCAGCATTAGCATATATGAATGAAATTCAAAATCTGAAATTAAATCGATTCGTCATAATGTCCCGGAAAATAATCAGTTGTCAAGATTATTTACATAGCAAACTGTTTCGTCATTTCACATTACATTAAAGGGAGTGGATTGAAGCAGAGATAACCTTGAAGGAAATTGGCTGCTCTTCGCGTGCTATGCATCTTTTTGAGAGTGATGTGTAACAGAGCAGCTTCTAAGACGAAGTGCCGAATTTGAGACAGCCGCTTATTGACAGACCTTTTTTAGATAAATTTCACAAGAGCCATTTCTAGGATGCTACTGACTTGATTAACGAGATCTGTGATTTTTTAGCTTATATATCGTCAAATATTTTTAGGATGGTTTCAAGGACCATTACCCTTGAGGATAAGAGCCCAATAGAATGACGAGAACCTTATTTCTGTGCACATTCTCAACACTGCATTGTAACTGACTTCCGAAAATAATTATTAATTAAAGTCTAGTGAAGCAGGTGAGGTACTTCAGTTTAGAAAGTACAGTGGAAACTCCGGTGTAGCGCAATTTGTTTCCGAATCTTACCTTAATGCAAAATACTCGATAAGCGAAAATTATTAACTTTTCTCTCGAATATGCGAAAATTATGTGCTAGGAATCCCTGTAAATTAGGACAATACTTTTCATTCTGGAAAGAAATATTTAAGTAATTGGATAATAATGTCATTTATTACAGGTATTATTGAGTCAGTAGTCATTGTCGTAGTCAGCCAATTGCTGTTTCACGCGTGACGAAGTCTCATAAAGTAAACTTAAAAACTCCCTTTATAATGTATATATTTTATTTACAAAATAGTTGTCAGGGATTTTTTTTTTTT
>JAOUZG010025633.1:7252374-7284481 GCA_026289955.1 Argiope argentata
TTCATTTTGTCTTATTAGAAGAATTTTTTTAAATTAGAATAGTTGATTTATAACATGAAGAAAAATAATAAAAGAAACGTAAGCCCGATTTTTTTTTTCATTCAAGAAATAATTTTTTTTAGATGTGTATCATGGCACTCTACGCTTTTAATTCTCATCCATATTATTTTGAGTAGATAGTAATTAGTAGTGTTTTTTTTGGTAATAAGTTTCCTTATTTATGTATATAGTTACAGAATGCGATTAATAAGGAGTTTAATATGTTTGAGATCCCTGAATTATCAGTAAGGATAAATTGTGAAATAAAGGAATAAATATGTAAAATTTTGAAATAAATGTAGCTGCTTCTGATGCGTGGTAGTCTCGAAGGACGCGTACAAGTGTTTTCAGTATTGATGCCATCTTCTTATACTTGTATTATGGTATCATTCGATATAGGGCCAGGTGATGTAGCTGCAAATCAGACCATAAAACCAAACAATGAACTTTATTTGCATTATTTATATGGATAACAAACCTTCTCTAAGTAAAGATTAGCGTAGCTGAAAATAAAATGGAAATTAATGTAATGTGTCTTGAAAATAAATAAATAATAGATAAAAATGTTAATTTTTTTATTATTATAATCATACAAGCAACCCTCGCCCCCTATTTGCTCTCATTCGCCAACCCTGTCTGACATTTTAGTCAATTTCCATTAGTTCCAGTAAGCAAATTTTAAAACTTCGCTGACCATTCGTTAAGCGTTGGAAGCACAATCTTCTGACGACTAATTTTTGCTAACAACAAGCTTTTACCGATCAGCCTATTTCCGATTCAGAACTCCAAAATCTCTCGATGAAAGTATTCTTTGCTCATATCTTCCATAAATAAATTTTGATTCAATTTTCATGTTTTGCCAGCAACGCAGCAACTTCACAATCAGCTTTTCTTTTCATACGAGCAGATTCCCGCTCTGTCTTTCTTCCCATTTTTTTTTTTTTCATCTTATATAGTTAGACACCCCATTACTTATTATTTAAAATAACAATGCAGGGTTACGTTGTATAATGGTTAGGTCAAAAGGAATGAAGGTGTGGTGTATGCTCCAGAAACGCGATTCGTAGCTTTTGCCGGGTTAAATAGAAACTGGGATCACGAATATCACAAAATATATCACTTCAAACAATTGGTGATCGAGAGGGGAAAAATAAACAAACCGAAAACTATTCATTAGTGTGCCACAAATGTATCACTGAAAGAAGAATTAATAAATATTTTTTAACTCAATCACTGTTAATTTGGTCGTCTTTATTGATATGATGGCTATATGATATGATTAAATCTTTATTGATATGATGGCCAATTAGTATCAATTGATACTAATTGACCATCAAGTACAATATAAATACTTGTTTCGTCGTAATAGAAATTTTCATTAAACATTTCAAATAAGACTGGCGAAATAAACCGTAAATGTCATCGGTCAAATGATTTGCTATCTACCAATCACAAAGCGAATAAAAAACGTTTGCAAACATATTTTTCATAGAATAGAAATATAATTTTAGTGTTGTGTTTTTATTGTTGTATATAATTGCGTAGCTGATGAATAATATAGTTAAAAAATTTACTGATTTTCTTTTGACATTTTCTGTATATTACAAAGGCTGTAATATCAAAAAACTGTAACGTGATATCATTAAAGAATGTTAAAACTGCCATTTATTTAATTTCTAACATTTGCATCATTTATAAAATATATCAGGTAGACTCTCAATAATGCTTATTGTCATAAACGATGCCTTATTCCAGAGAATAATATTATTATGAGTCAAAGATATTGGAAATAGATGGTTTTTAAGACGAAATAATAGTAAATGATGTCAGAATATCTAATTTGTCGATTTCAAAATAAGCACTATTGTCTTGTTGATCAAAAATTTCAGTTCTTATTTGGAATTAATGAATGGGGCAAAAAATGAGGGTCACGCATTTCTATGATTGCTTGTATCCTCTTTCGATAAATAGATTCTAGTCTAATTTTCATGCTATGAACTAATCTCAACCTATTCGATCCAACAATGGCCATCAACAAGTTTCTGGTATGTATGTTTCATAAAACTGGATTACACCTACCAAATTGTATATTTAATCATGGTGAATTTTTACAGTTTTTTCAAGAGTCAATAAAATCTAATATAATTTTTGTATAGTAATGGAATATGAGAATCAAAAAATTCTCTTTCATAGCATTTTGGCACCCGGTATTGTTAAAGTTCAGAGAGATACCTTCACCTCCGTATGCAGCGATTTTATGAATACGATTCATTGAATGATTTTACAAAAAAGTAAATCATATTTTGAAGTGAAAGGGCGAAATTTTCTTACATATTTGTTTATTTGATTTATTTACTATTTTTTTTTCCAAGTTGTCATACTAAAAAATGTGTATTACTTTATGAAAATAAAACCTCATACTAATTCTAAGCTTAGTCTGACCTGGTATGTTTACATGGAGTGCCAAGTTTGTCCCATGCAGTTTTCTAATGTCAAGTACTTAAAGAAAACATTAAAAAAATGTTTATTTGTTCGTCTTTTATATAAATTTGTAGCTTTTGTCTTATCTTGAAGAAAATGGCAAGCGCGCTCTTCAAAAGAAGTGTAAGGTCATTGTCAGTTTTTCAAAATTCTAAAATTAGTTACAAATTAAGCAAGTCATTGTTGTTTTTTAATTTGTGTTTCACAAAAAATATTATTTCATAAAAATAACTTTTATTCTATTTTAAAATCTAAATATTACCTTTTTCTCAATTTCTTTTCCATATTGTTTTTCTTTAGTTTTAATAACTTTTAAGAATTTAATTTGATACAAATCTGCAACAGTGCTTTTATTACGATGATGAAACTAAAAGTAATTACTTTATTCCATTAAACACAAACAAAACCCTTCGTCAAACGTTTGCCGAGCTATTCAGTCGCATTCTTTTGTCAAGAGTTAAAATTACGGCAGAAAGAAATTGCTTTCTTTCGAAAGTGACTCCGTTTCTTAATTTTAACATCCATTTTTATTTCTTTAGTGTATACGCATTTAGATTTGCTGGTACATTTATTTATAGATTTGAATCCATTTTAAAATGATATTTTTTCAATCTTATAAAATAATTAGAATGAATGCTATCCATATGAATAATTTGTTTGCCGGGAATGCCAATATTTTGGTAACAAGATGGCGACTAGACTTTTATAAAATTTTGTAAAATAAGCTTTTAATTTTTACATTTGCCATTCCCATTTGTTCCCATGATTTTCTTAACACATTTTGTAATTAAACTATTTTAGAAAAAGATTATAGTTGTACTGAAGTACTGAAAAAAAAAAAAACAATAATTGGAGTGGCAATTTCTGTCTACCCACGTAACTGAAGCGCCATTTACCTGTGCAAGATGAGCGCTGAACTGAAGCCAACCAGCTTTTAATTCCTTCCTTTCGCTGGATTGGAAAAAAGAAATTTCCCCCGGAATCCAGTCTGCTCTTGGCCCACTGTACTATTGGCACCATGCATGTGGCTTACTGCAACTTAGTTTCTCCTGCTGATGCACGCATTGTTGTTGGGAAAACTCGTCCCCTCATTTTTAATGGCGCAGCTGGTCAACGGAGACGTCTTTTGCGGCTGGGCTGAGGACTAATCGCTTATTTTTCTTCTTTTTCTCTTTTTTCATTTCGTGTAATATGTGAGAGAGTTGGAACATCCATACTTGCCTTAAATTGGCACGCAGCTGGCGTGGTGAAATAAATGTACTTCCTCATTTTGAGGCTTGATGTGGAATTCTTGTGAAGAGTTGGGTTTAAAGATTATACAGAGGGAAATGAAAAGAAAAGAAACACATGTGAACCTCTAAAGATTACTTTTCATTTAATGTAACAAATCTATAAATAAAAAAATTAAAAAACTCATATCTTATAAAGAAGTTCATAGCCCAGTAACTGTAATTTATACTTATTAAATTAAATTAACCGTTTTCATATAGTTTAGCTATGATAATTGTAACAGCTAATTGTAATGATACAAATTGATTATAACAATCTTTTACTAAACAAATTTTATAAATAACCTTCATAATTGGATGGATTTTATTTTCATTGCATAATTTTAACCACTTCACATACAATGACGTCTCTGACACGCGCATCGAATTATTGAATTATTAATTTTAAACCTGCAATTAAGTGAAAGTATTCAGTAATTTAAAATTCGAGAATCATTTAGAAATTTTTCATTATCTTAAAACCCGTTACATTATTATAGGAATTAAAATAACAGTAAATGTTCAAGATCGGATGTGTCATCTAATTAGGAAGTTAAATAAATTCGTATGTCAAGTGTTTAAAAATCGCATACTGTTCCTTATCTAGAATTTTTCCTTCACAATTATTAGCTATTATCGGTTACTTTATTTTCAGTTTTTGTTTTCAAAGTATATAACATGCATAATACATGCTTTATAATTGAGATAGATGAATTGTCGCTACTTCATATAAACTAATGGACTAAGCGCAACTTTCCTGGAAATTGTTGGCATAATTATTAAGAGTTTAGCCGAAATGAGTAAATGATATTAATTCGTTGTTTCTTCGATATTGCTTAATAAATATGCCTTAATAATTGCTGTATCATAATAAAAAAGTTTACTGAAGTTTGAAAAGACTCTTTTAAATGAAACGTCGTATGCGTTCGGAAAAATGCTATTGGATATAGCATGCTATTGGTCGTCGAATTTACTACTGCATTTTATTTCGAATTAAAATTTTATTTAACATTTTGACTGCCATGAGGGTTAGCGGTGACAAACAAGCCCTCGCTCTAAATTACATTGTTAGAAATTAATTTTATTTAAAAAATAAACTTTTTTTTTTACTCAAACTAATTTTTTGTTTAGGAAATGGAATTGTTTTAAGAAACTTAAAATGTCCGTTATGAAAATATAAATTGTTTAAGAAGAAAGGTAGAGAGTGCAAATTTTTTAATAATTTTTTAATTTTCTAAGATCATTTTCTATCCAAATTGATACTTTGAGGTGCATTTTTGCTGATTTATAATAGAAACTTTAACTTGACGTAACTGTTCACAAATTTTAACAAACGCATTTATTATTATTATTATTATTATTATTATTTTATTTTATGGTGGTGATGAGGTTCTAGCAATAGTAGAGTCATGTACTGAATGTCTCGCGAAAAAAAAAACAATGCAAGAAAAAACATTTTTTATTTTATTATATATTCCAATACTGTTTCTTGTGCAATTTAAATAATTCCTATTATGGATAAAGGTGCAATGTCAGTAATTCTTTCTAGAATTTTTAATGTTTAATTTTTTAAAGGCAATTTCAATAACATTTAAATATTTTGATTATTGAAATTTTTATATTATTTAGTTTTATTAATAATTAATAAGTCGTAACATTTACACAGCATTTGAAGCTGGAAAAAAGCTGCAGTTAATATTTATTTTTTGTATTGTATATAGTGAGGAATGTCATCATTGTTTCTTAAATGTATGTTAGAAAGAATCTTTGAATGCATGAGCTCATTTCTTATTAAATGTGAAAAAAATCTTTTGCTGGGTATCATTGTAATCATTTTAACTGATTTAAATCTGAATGGTATAAAATTTTCATAGATTTCATCCTTAGTCCTCAGTTCTGTGCATAGCGTACTTCTTGGAATTTAACTAAATCAATTTCACAAATATAATTTGGAATGAAACGTTTGAAATTTTATTGTATAGTTCTTAATTCTGCGTATTACTAATAAGTACATTCATACACTGAAGAACTATTAATATTTTTTATATCATTCTTATTTTCATGTTGAAAATTTGATTAAGTAAAATATGATGTTTAATTTTATTATTTTCTTTTTAAATAAATAAATGTTTACTTGTTATTCGCAAGCTCTGTATTTGTTGACAATAATATGCAATTCTGTTATCAGTTATATTAGATACATGAATATGATACTGTATTCGTCAGTCTAGGCTGGACCGATTTTGTATTTGAGAAAGCTCTTCAGATGTTACATAAAGGAAACTGATCGCGTTGTATTTGGCACTTTGTGTTCTTGTCGATTGGTTTGTTTTGGCTCATTGCTCTGTGTTTCTATTTTTCGACGCAACTTATACAGTTTTTACAAGTTATGTCGACGGGGAAGCTTCTGTTTGTGGTGATAGAATCGGTCTGATTCTGTTCTTTTCTTTTGCTTTCCTGTCAAAAGTAAGGTTTTGGAACAGTTTGCACTTTGAAATAATGACACCATTACATATTTCTTTATTTTTTGAGGGAATTCTGTTTTCTTCTACGAACTTTGTTTTCCGGATTTCTTGTTGTTTTTGCGTTGTTTGTCAAACATATATTTTTTTCTTAGCGATAAATTTAGTTTCCTGTGAAAATGGTTTTGTTTTAAACATAAGTACAATTCCTAGGTTCTGCTTAAAATCCACGAATAACAGAATCATGTGTGAATTAAAAAAATTTCTCGTGAAGGAAAGCGAAAGGCGGTCTTTTTTCAGAGGAGGGTGGTGGTGGTTCGGTTTCATTTTCAATTCCTTTAATCCTGCTAAATTGAAACAAATTCCACTATTTTTGAATTTGAAAAGTTGAAAACAGATGTTTCACATCTTTCTCGTTCTGCTGAGCAACTCCCTAGAATCACTATATGATCTCAGCAGCTTTTTACGTATTTCTGACGGGAATAAGAAATTATAAATACATTCTTTTCTAAAAGTAAATTTAAATTATTTCAAATTTAAAGAATTGCTAATATTAATACTTCATCAATTACTAACAACTGAATTATCAATTTTTAAAATTAAAATTCTCTTTATGTGTGTGTATATATATATAATGCACGTTAGCTGAAATACATTATTCTAAGACATTTAAAAATCTAAATTAAATCTACTTCTTTTTATCTGTTTCGAAAAAAAAATGTATTTTATGAAAATTGGTCGGTATAATAATAACATTGATCTCCGTAGACAGCAGGTATTAAAAAGATTAATTTAGTCATACTTATCAGCTATCACAAAAAGATACTATATTATTTTAAATTATGCTTAAGCAAGAATGACAAAATATTCTTTATTTCAGAGTGGTCAGAGTAGTTGGCTATATTTCAAATACAGCAATAATAATTCCCGCTGCTCCTATATTTCGGAAATTTCATTTTGTAAATTAATCTTCACTATTTATCATTCCGACTAAATCGTTTTATGAATGAATCTTCGACACTTTCATCTGCTCTGATTTCTATTTTTCGATTATTTCGATTTTTAATTGTAATTAGTCAATTTACATTCAATTTTTGGTGCTATCCAACTCTAAAATATAAAATGTTTCAGATTTTTCCACCATGGCAAGCATGTAAGCAATTTGAATGTTATTGCCAAATATTGGTTTATAAATCCAATCCGATCTGATCTTAATCCACATAACCTTTTTTTTATTGCATATTGATGAGTTACTTTTTGATTTTTGGCTCGACATTTGAATCTAGTTTTTTTCTCGCTTCTATGACAGAGTAAACGAATTACGTGAATGCTGAATTCACAATATCTAAAAATGTCTACTTTATAAATAATTATTATATGGTAATTATATAGAATTTGAGAATTTTGTGTAAGGTTGGTACCAATGAGGTTGTGCCTTTTGTTGTTAATACTTAATTATTGTTAAGTATTAATTAATAATGATTTATTAATATTATACATATTAGTTTATTATCAATATTTCAAATTATTATTCTAAATATGTTACATGGAAATAATCGTTGTTTAGTATAGCTCTTAATTAGAAATAGTGATGTGAATAAACTTTAATCTACTTTTGAAGCATGGGATTGTTTGTATTATAAGTGCTTTATATTTAACCTTCGATAGCATTAATTTCATGTATTGATCACGATTATTATTATTACCATCTGAAAATGCGAATATAAATATCATAAGAATATTTAAATTTCCATTCCGCTTAGATACAGATCATAACCTTCGTTAGAAATATCATGTATTGTAAGTTCAATTAGAACGGAGAAATGTAATACATACTTTTTATATTACAAATATTTTAAAATTATAATTATGGTTTATGACGCAGTATTGTAATTTTTTTCTCCGATTTACATCACTTCATGAAACATTTTGGCATAGATTTTGTTTTATGAAGTTTCTAACTATCCATATTTTCTTTCAACTGTGTCCATGTAAAATTTCTTTAGGCGAAACCATTGTTTTCTTTCACCTCTCCTTTTTATGTGCATATCATGCGCCCTTTGTCCGAAAAATATACTGAGTAGATTCATCTTCATTACGACTTGTTAAGTGACTTTAAATGAGACTTTTCTTTCTTCAGAAGACAAGAGGAAAAGACTTTAGGGCTGTTGAGTCACTAGTTATTTTATTAGTTTATTCATTCTGAAAGGA
The DNA here is from genome assembly GCA_026289955.1 of Argiope argentata. Taxonomy (NCBI): domain Eukaryota; kingdom Metazoa; phylum Arthropoda; class Arachnida; order Araneae; family Araneidae; genus Argiope; species Argiope argentata. The sequence continues at coordinate 7,260,836 of JAOUZG010025633.1, forward strand.
ATTTGGAACTTTGCATAAGCTGATTTTTTTTAATGCTTTAATGTCATTTTTCTGACCACCACTTCTCTATTCTTTTCTAAATAGACTAAGGATACGTGTGGCCCTCATGGATGAACCTCACTTTGGGATCGTAATATCGATATTCGATGCTATCGAGTCCGATACTTGTTTATCTAAACATCCCCTAATTTACTTGCCGATTTTTAGATTATGGCAATGGTGGCGACATCTGAAATTTAATATATTCGTAGGCTGTCGTGGGCACCTTAAAAAATTTAAAGGCTTGGCTCAAAAATTATTCGCCAGGTGCACGTTAAATCTACCTTAAAGGATAAGTTGTCCTTTTTTAATGCGAGGGCAAATCAAAAAGTCTTTGCGCCTATTTTTTATTCTCCAAAAATAGGTACATACAGATATTTACAAATATACCTAGTGTTCTATGTACCTTACATTGTTTCTCCGCATAGTCACCACACCGGTGCAGACATTTATCCCATCGCAGCACTCAATTAGAAATATCCCTGTGGTAGAATTCTTCCGGCTGCCTGTGGAACCATCAATGGATCGCGTTCTTGGCTTCTTCGTCACACGTGAATCTCTGTCCTGCCAGAAACTTCTTCAGTGGACCGAAAACGTGAAAATCACTAGGGGCAAGGTCTGGACTGTAAGGTGGGTGTTCCAGATTCTCCCAGTGGACACTCATTCCCATGCAAGTCTTCACGACCATTTTGGAACTCACGATACCACCATTGAACAGTTCTCAAAGAGAAACCCTTTTCCCCGTACGTGGGGTGCATTCCCCTGTGAATTGCTATGGGCGTTTGTTCCTTGCTCCATAGAAAAGGAATAACACTTCGCTGCTCATAAGCTGTGGACGTCTGAAAAGCAACCGTCATCTTAAATGACTTATAGCAGCCCCACTCATCGGGGCAAAAGGCAGATACAATTGGTACGGTTCAAGGAACGTTCGCTGTTGGGAATGTATATGTTCGCTTTGTATTTGCAGCCGTATTTTGGCTAAAAAATTAGGTGCAAAGACTTTTTGATTTGCTTGCGCAGCAACATTGCATATGTGTGAGGTTTCGGAATTAACTTATGCAAGCCCTTACCCTACCTCTTATATAACATTTTTTCGTACAATTAGAGAGAAAGAAAGAAAAGGAATGGCATACCGTACTGTTAATGAGATGCCATCAGTTAACATAACTTTGGTTTCGTTTTGTAATTTGATAGAAGTTCTTTTATTCTGTTCAGTTCCAATTAGTTTTTTAGATATTAGGTAACACATTTAAAACATTTTGATTATGTTAGAGGTTTTCTAATAGAGTACGGATTAAATTGGGATGGCATAGAAGTTAGTTATTTAGAAAGGCCGAACAAGATTTATCCGCGTCATTAAAAAAAATGTTACGAGATTCTTTCAGAAATCTTTTATTCTCAAAACGAGATATTATTGTAAAATATATAGTTGATAAAGTGCCACAGTTTATATATTATTATGGATTTTAAATCGATTAAATGCCAAAGTTACTTTAATAGGATTATGGATTTTAAATAGTGCCATGTGAAATACATAATTCAAAATTTGTCTTAAAGCTCTACAGGGCAGATCGCTGGACTTAAACTAATATATGTTTTCGATATTAGTTTTAAATTTGCTTGTTCTCACTATAAAATCGTATTTTTCCTTGAAAAATTTCATTAGTTTTTTTTTTTTTTTTAAATCAAAATCTGTCATAATTTTAACTTCGGAGAATATAATTGCATAGAAACAATATGTATATCCGTTTTAATTCATAAAATTAACTTTTCAATATTTATTATTCTCCGTACTATTTTCTGCTTAATAGAGCCTGACATTTACGTTTTTAATGGGCCTGTGATGTTATGGGATTGTCTGCAATAGAAAATTGCACGTATGTGAAAATATAACTATAATAGCACGTCTTTAATGTCATACAATTTGTTAGAATCATGGAGTTTTAAAATATGATTTATCTGAACTCGAATATAATCAGTGCTTTTGATGAATCAGCAGGTAACCTGAGACTTATAGTATGAAATAATTTAAAGATATTTATAAAAGAAATGTAATTTATTTTTAAATTAAGCTTTTATTAAAACCGAGAACCGATACCCGTTCAAAATATTAGAATTTGAAAATCATGTTTTGTTGTAAAGTAATTGGATTCTTAGTGAAATTGGTTCAGCGCAGAACATACCTTTGACACTTCAGTTGCGGTCTTGATCAAGAATGGCTGCCTGGCTTTCGTCCAGATCGGAATACTTCTGATGATTCAGCAGCTGTGCTTTCTGAATGAGACCGCAGTCGCTTTTAGGTGATACTTTTAATGCGTTCGCGACAGTAAAGAATTGGCGTTTCTTCATTGTTGTATCTGATTGGCAAATGATTCCCAAACTTGCGGAGACGCTTTTCATTGCGAATTCCCTTTGCAATTTTAATCTTTGATTTACCTATACTTGAACATTGTTAAATGTACTGTGACATGCTTATGAATTCTGTTTGTGGATGTTTTTAAATATACTAAAGGGAATTCATAATTTGTTTGCATGGATTAGGAGATTGGTTCATGGCCGAAGTGAAATTTCATGGCTAAAGTAACCACCAGGATGTGGTGGTATGGTGGTAAAGTCTCGGCTTTGTAACCAAATTCAGGTTCAGGTTGGGGATTTCAGGTTCAACACCCAATTTCACCGAAGAACCGTCGTGTAAGCGTGTCTGGTACACGTTAAATCTATCGGGATCAAATGCTCTCTCGCTGGTGTGTGGAAATTTAACGAGGGCGTGCCAGCTCAGGTGTCGCCCTTGTCATCTGGCCGTGATTCAAAATTACGAAGTTTGTCTCAAAATTACCCTAGCGTTGCTTTAAAACGATAGATTAATATAATTAAATGAAACAAACTAAATAATGATTGAAGTTACTTTCAGTCCTGGAATTTTCGATTTTTCGAACCTTTTTCTCTTTCAAGTGTGAACTATTATTTTTATATTTATAATCCATTAGACATCCACTTTCTTTTAAAATGGAGAAAACTGGTCTTGTTTTGTGAATTTAGCCACTTACATTAATTGGAATAATTATTCGCTTGATTTGGTCTGTAGCCATTATTCTTATTTCTTACGTTTGATAAAATGATTTAAAATAAAAACTATGTAAGGGGATTTTATACTATATTAACCAAATATCAGGATAAATTCTCTAATTTTGCCTATGGAATGTTACGATTAAATATCATAAATTCTTCATGCCGTTTCGTTTTAAAACTGGCTTAGCTAAAAAACAAAACAAAAAAAACTTTAAAGTATTATAATTTAGGAAGCTAAAAATTCATGCATATTAAATGGAATGGAATGAAATTTTTTAGTAGATGAGTGTTTAATTCAAGTAATTCGAATTCTTTATCTTTTAAAATCACTATCGGATCAAAAAGTTGTTGAAAATTATGCTCACAATAATTTTTATTGTGAGCATAATTTTACTGTACATATATATGGTAAATTAAAAAAAAAAAGATGTTTCCAAATTTGAATGTTTTTTTAAATGCTTTCTTCAATCCTAGAAATAAATTGATTTAAAAAAAAAAAGGAGATGCAATGTTGAATTCAATATCAAAAGCAAAAATAAAATTCTTGTATTGCTAAATAGGAGTTATATGACGAAAAATAATTGAAAGTAACTATTGCAGTGTTTCACAAGTGTTTGGATGATAATGTTTTTGTTTTCAAGACTGCAACACAATGGCGTTTCATTGATCCTGTCACTGCTGACAACTTTTCATTCTTTATTGAATGATGTCATCAGACTTTTATAATTTTGATTCATTTTGTTTTATTTAATGGGCGCCTCGCTCGGACAAATGCTTTGCAACAACGTTATAAGTACTCATTAGGGATCTGATCGGGATTCTTCTCTAAACGTCTCAACAAATCTTTGTAGTTCTGTATGCATTGTTTTAAATCAATGTTGAATGGCGGAGCTGAATGCTATCGGTTAAGAGATTCGCATATCTGGAAATAGTTCGTACAAACAAGTTTGATTTATTTTTTTAATGATATCAACGTGCTTTCCGTTGTATAGTGTTACATATTCAAATATTATAATGTATATTGGATTCTTTATTCCCTTTTTAATGTAGGGAGGATGTACATTTTCCCTGACTGGACATCTCGCACTTTCCCTATCATCACTCCAAATATCATCTTAAGTTTCACTAAGTGTAGTTTTTCTTACCTTTGGTTCTTATTCAGTTTTGCCTGTCAGTTCAAGCTTGGATAGTTCTCGGTATTATTCAGGAATTGCCAAAAACATCTGATGCTATTTTCTCATACCTCATGGTCCCAGATAGTATTTTTTATGCATATTTTTTTATTCACCTATCCCAACATGTTGCAGCCTTATCCAGTTCGTTTTGTATTGATTCTGCTTTCTTATAGTGTAAATAAAACTTTTGTATTTCTGATGAAACAATTTACCATTTTCTCTCGCAATTTTCATATAAATTCGATTTTCAAGTAATAAAAGGAGTTAAAAAAATATATATATCCAGTGGAGTGATATATAATATATTCGAAGCTAGAAGACGGTGAAAAATTTTAATCAAATTGAATTAAAAAAAAAATTTTAGATCCTCCAAAATGGACTTAAATTTTGAATTTTTATGAATTAACATGTATTTTTCTGTTTATTTAAAAACGTAAACAGAAAGCAAAAAAGAAAAGATTTAGAATGCCATTTAATTATAAAAGTAATTGTATTTGTGTCATGCAAAATTTGGACTTGCTTTTTAGCAACTGAATTATTAGTTTGCAATTTTTTTCTAGTTTATTTTTTTTCTATTAATAATTTTTTTGCAACATTCCAAATAAAAATTATTTCAAAAATTATATCTGTTTACTAGACCCATCTTAATTTCTTCTTTTATGAAATTATTTTGAGAACGTGAGAAATAAAAATAAATTTAATGTAAAAGTAATTTTATTCAAAAATTTATGGCGATTTATTCAGTATTCGAAATTTGATCCTTATTTAAAATGAGATTTTATATCATGTTCATTCTTGATTGTTATTAGTTGCAGATGTGAATTGGCATTTCGTTTAAAATTTCAGAAGGTATTTTTGTGTCGAGCAATCTTGATATCACGAACTTATCTTGTGTGAAATCTCAGTCGTGCATAGAAGCTTTTTTAAAAATCTATTTTACAATTTTTTGTAGCTTTTATGTGCCAAGGAATTTTTAATTCCGTCATATCGCTAATCCTTATTTCAATAAACAGCTGTAGTTATTCACTTCATAGTTGTGAAAAAAGATTCTATTTCTATTTTAGACTGCCAATTGATTCAATATTAGCTTATGGGGGTTTAAGAAAGTTTTTTTCTTTTAAGTTGTTTGAATTTTTTGCATGCTTTTCTTTGACAAGCATTTAGGACTGTTCTATCTTGGAAAAGTTTTGGAATTATTACAAAATTTTTGGTTAACTGTTTATTTTTAATCATGAGTGGGCATAGTTTCATAATGAAAACGATTTTTTTTCTGAAAAGTTAGTTCAAGTGTTGCAATAGAAAGCATAAAATTTGATTGACCATTTCCTAGTCATCTTTCATAGATGTTGCAAGGGTTTCTGCTGACATCTCCTGAAGACTTTTCCTTGTTATCTCAGGTGTGTTTCTGGCCTGTAAACATTCACGATATAAAATTTTCTCGCTTTTTTTAAAAGCAATATTTTAATATAAATGAAAGAATCTATTAACTTAACGGATGGATTGAGAAATAGGGGAGGGGAGAAGGAACATTGAGGAAAAATGTAATATTTATGAAAATTCGAGGATTAAATTTTTTTATGATAACTAATATAATTTTTATTTACTCTTAACTGATAATCATGAATCTCAATTTTATGCTTGGACTTTTAAAATATTGTATTCTGTTTAATTATGCGATCTTTATTCTGTATGACTATGATATTTTAATATGTATTATTCATACATGTAATCATTTTTTAATTTAAAAATAAACTTTTATTTTTTTTACTCTAAAAATTGGTGTAAATATAGGAATTAATATAAGTTATTTGAAAATTCAATTTAAAAATAGATCTTATTTGTAAATTTACAAAAAAATTATTAATAAAAATTTAAACTTGATCATTTGCTTTAAATCTAAATAAAAATGTAGACTTGAAGCAAATCAAAACCTTTCACCTCTGATATTTTTGCTGCTAATCCGGGTTATATGTTTTACACGACACGAATACAACTTTTTGCAATTAATTGACATTCTAAGGGCTCCATTTTTGTTAGTGAAAATAAGAATTTGCTTTCTGTTTATTTTTTAGAAAAATTAAGGACCCTCTTTGTCAATAATAAAAATATAAGTCGTTATAAAAAATATCAACCTCTCTGTCTATGGCACAGATAATTCAATAACGTTTGATTGAAAAGATCGAAATTTGGAATGCGGTCTTTACTCTAAACTGCGGATTTCTGTAAAATATATTCTGAGGTGATTCGTCTGTCCTCCTGTTCGAATATAAATTAGCACTATAGCTATTAAACGAGGAGAGCTCTGTATATAAAATTTACAAAGATTTAACATTAATAGTGCAGAAAACTGTCAAATTTTGTACCAAATCTAAAAAGAGTTGATTGTCTATCTATAATTTCACAAGTATATAAAGACGATAGTTTAAAAATGGAATGATTTAAATATTTAAAAATTGGTGCTTGATTTTGTATCTGTTATTGCAGCTCTGTGCTAAATTTTGTTTTCAGTCGATTGGGAAAAACGCTTCTAAAGCAAAAATTTGGTTTTTGGATACTATTAATCACCTATCTGTAATTAATCGCCCAAAAGAAAAAAAACTCGCCTAGATTCACACGATATATTCAGTAAGAAAGGCGAAATTCACGCTAAAAATTAATATTTCGTAACTATTAAAGCGTCCTTGGACACAAGTTTATTAGAGCACGCGAGAAAATTTTGGGGAAACCACTCCCTCTCTTTTTCAACTAAATTATTCACACAATGCAGCCAAATACTAAATATCTTACTCGGCTTTATTGTTCGTGTGAAGCATTGTTTTAACTTCATGTATATAAATTCGTCTTCCCCTTTTCAGAATATTGCATCCACTAAGTTGCAAAAGTGATCTTTGGTAATTTTCTCCATCTTCTGAGGATTTCTGAAATTTGAAAATACACTCGAGTTTTCTTCCATTTATTACTCAAGATTAATTTCAGGCACTACTACTTCCTTGTGCGTGCCACTCTTTCGGTGATGGATGCATCACAGTCTCTGTGAGAAAAGTTGCCCACATTGACAGACTGTCTCCTGTTGTAGCTGTTTGCCGTCCATCAACAGTATCAGACTATTTGCGTGAAGAATGGTCCCCACACAAAAAGAGTCGAAATCAATTTGAAAGTGCTTGAGACCTTCTTAAACCGGTATGTGTAACCTTAAAAGAAAGTGAATGGATTAGATATTTTTCATCACGCGATCAGTTTCTTTTACAATTAGACCCATTTTCAGGAGGTTAACCGTCTTTTCATTAAATGAGACAGCCGCTTTTTTTGTAGTTTAATTTATTCTTATTCGATACCTTATCTATCATTTTTTTCATTAAGGTGTGACAAATTTGAAGCAAACTTTAGATAATGGTTTTGTATTGAGCCTTTGTGTTACGCCTGTTAAAGTTCAACAGGTATTACTATACATTCTTACTAAGAATGTCCTTCAATTTTAATTGAGGTTCTTTTAATATGATCATATGGCGATGTAATTAGTTTGATAATGAATGTAAATTTAAAAAAAAAAACAACGAAACCATTTATTTTGATTTTTTTTTGGTTGAGCAAAATAATTCAATAATCTATCTATATTTTCAAAACGTCATCAAAGATTTTCTTCAAGGCTTAAACTTCATCATTATTTAGCTCGGAAAAACTGTATGACAATATCTTAAGATAATTTTTTCATTTTTAGGGCAACCCTTTTTCAAAATGCGGAAAATTCATAATTTTAATCGCAAATATCTCCGCCATTTTTATAGATAGTTCTGTGAAAGTACCAGGAGATCTCCGTCTAACAAAATGAGGAAAAACTGGAATTATTAGAAATAGACTTTGGTTAAAAAGTTAGTTAGGTGTCAGAAAACGTGATGTCTAGCAGCCTTAATTGTAGGAAATTAGGTTGCACTGGGTAAACACGATTCCCCCTCCCCCTTTTAAAATGAAAAATTTAGTTGATAGTGGATACTGGCAGTTGCTATGCGCAGGGCAAAGATTTAATCCTGTTTGATTCATGCAATTAAAACGCCACGTGACGTGAGTTCAAAAAATCTGGTCAACAATAGGCGGAAACATGTGAAGACTTTTGGAAGAGAAGCCTTTGGAAATGTGGATTGGAAAATTAATTGCTGATTTTACCATTTCCCCTTTCTGCCTGTGAGTGTGTCCTTGATGTCAGGTTGTTCACTATGGGTGAGATTTTGTAGAGATCACGTGATATTTTGTGGTCAGTGTTTACTGTATGTAAATATGGTCTCAAGTAATCTGTTGGATTCATAATGTAGTTAACGCTGTTTCGAATTTAGTGTAGCTGATATGATTTATTGTGTTTGAATGATAGTTGTATGTGAAGTTTGATCTTCAACAGCGTAGTATGTGGCTTATGACTGAAGTTTCGTGAAATATGTAGTTTTAAAACTGATGAAGTTTCGTTATGAAAATGGAGAAGAAAGATAGAATTGTTTATTTTCAAGTTTTCACTGTAAACGAATGTAAAAACGTTACTGATCTTCCATTAATTAATATTTTATTCTATAACGTTTTTTCTTTCTTTCTTTTTTTCTTTTTCTTTGGATGGGAAGGAGATGGGAAAGTAGAAATATACCTCGATTTCAAATTTTATAATTTATTGTTCAGTTTTTAAGAAGCCATAAGTAATTATTCACAATTTTTACATGTTTCAATTTTGTGATTTTTAAGAATTCCAGATATATAGTATATTATTCTAATTTATTTGTAACTGTAGCGAGAGTTTTCCTGAAACGCTGGAATGTTTATCGTCTTCCGTCTGGAGGATAAAGGGAAAAACTTTTAGCTTCCAAAAGAATTCTAAAAATGCATTTCTTTTTATTACTCAGCAATGATTTCAAAAACTTTGTCATTTCCCTTTTATCAAACAAAAAGCAAAGTGGATGGTGGAGGGAGGAGTTGAAGAAAACTGCATTGACCGTTTCAAAGTTTCCAGCTTTTTAAGTTTCTTTTTATCGGAAAATCGATTTGTGTTGCAGCGTTTCTGAAACTCTGACTGTTTTACTTATTTGAACCTTTCCCGTTTCGAAGATACATTCCGTGCGGACGTTTTTCCGTTCTGATAACGTTAAAATCTCTCTTTATTGTTTCTTTCCGGGAAAAGAAAGTACTATTAAAACGTATATCACTGCTGACAGCTGTCATTTCCATTTTTATCGATACCGCCTGAAGTTAGATTATAGCTGCCATCCGTACCGTTCCATTACCTTTCCAGAATGGAAATTGTGTTATTCTTTGAGTAGAAAGAAGCCTTATCAGTCTTAGATGCATATAATCTTCTCCGCAACATCGTGAGAACCGTAACAGATGAGCATATGGTGACATATGATAGATAGGCTTGTTTATGATTCGGATAATCCAGTAGATCTCATTAGGAAGTAAAATGAAAAAATCGTAAGGATGTATTTCAATTGGATTTAAATAACTATCGATATTTAAAAGAAATAAGAAAAATAAACAATCGTAAGTTCCCATTTTTACTGCAAGTCATTACGATTATTAATGAATATATTCAGATATGTATTCGGCAGGTTCAAATTGTATGGAAACGTCTAGTTGTAGACAACTTCAATTCACTCCCTTCTGATTTTCTCGATATTTTCAGAAATATATCGTTCTTATAACCGCACTAATTTGTACTACGAAAATTGTATCTGAAATTTTCAATAAATGTGATTGGACAATGTGAATATTGAGAATACCTTCTTATGGGTGTATTCTTTATGATATATAATTTTCGTTTATAACAGAATGTAGGGGATTGAATACATGGGGAAAAATTGTTTAGGAGGAAAAAATTGCTTTTTTTCCCAAAAGGATTCGTTTAAAAATTTGACGCAGATTTACAATTTCGGTACAAGGGGCTTATTTCAAATTTTATTTGTCCTGTTTATTGGATTCTTGTAATGTCCCAATCGCTTACACTCAGAAATCATTTTAAATATGTATATTTTTCTTCCGCTTATTGGGAATTCAAAATATTAATCCAACTGTCGGAAATAATTTTTTTTAAAAAATAATTACAGTACTTTCTCTATGTATAAAAGTAAATAAATGTACATAATGCACTTCTTAAGAATTTGTGTCATGTAAAAAAAAATCTCAAGCTTTTATATGTTTTTCTTTAAAAAAATATTCTGGAAAAAATTATAGGACATAACAGTTAGAAGATAACTTCAAGAGCGGAAAGATTAAATGGGTTAATTTTGTGTGGTAAATTAATTATCGTCTTAATATTGAGAGTTGCGCATCAAGTTTTAAGATTCAAATTTATCAATTTAGAATTTGAATTTCTGATATTCAAAAAAGGGGGGGAGATGAGAGAAAATATATTTTTATAGATTAAAATTCTCTTTCAGATTAAATTTCTCTAAATAATTTAATTTTTTTTGAAGTTTTATTGTTTTAAGTAAATAGGATTATGTTAATACATATTATGAAAAGAATTCAACTTTTGAATCATTTCTACCTTTTGGTTTCATCTTTAAAATATCTAAAGATTTAATACAAACAAAGGCGAAACCTTCCTCCTACCTCATAAATCTCATTAGGTATAAATGAGAAATAATAAAGTAAAAATGTAGATTATTACCTTATTAAAGTTATTGCTATGACTTCATTTGATTGTATGATTGCAGAATCTTAAAATTTATCATTTTACATAGACATATTTAAAAAAAATTCTTAGAACAGAAGTTTTTTCCCAACCCGCATGCAATCCAAACCACCTGATTTTAGGTTGTTGAATCCGAGTTCTTGTATTTGAACTGTAACATGACCTGCAACAAATCCGAAAGCTGTGAATTGATCGTGGTACCGCTGGCATTTCATGGGCGGTGTGGGCGTTGTTGTCTGTTTACTTTTAGGGACCGACCTTGGCATGCGGGCCCCGTATTTGGATCGATGCCGTCCTTTGGTTCACGGTCGGATGCCAGGAGTCCTCGACACACTTCTTCCGCGTTTCTCCCCGACGTCTGTTGCTCTCGTTCTTCCATTGTTTCGCAGCCGGGAAGTCCCAATCGATGGCTTGTGCCTAATTGGGGCTGGAGGCTTTTCCCGTCTCTAGAAATGCCTCCCCTCTCAGAAAAAGTTTTCTGGGCACTAATGACAAGGCAGCGAAAACTTTTATGCTGCCGTTGGCCGGATATTTTAGAAGACCCCAACCCTTTTCTCTGTTCAGCTAGCTGCTTTGAAATCTTAACGATTTTTGAAAAGAGACTCATTTGGTTAACACTGCGTACGGCCCGCACATATTTGAACGTTCTAGAAGCATGTTTGATAAGCAATAGGATGCATATATGCATATTTTTAATTTGCATCTGTTTGGTTATGCATCGATTTAGTCGAAAAACATGAAAACGAGAAATCTCGGGACTTGACCACAAAGTTCGACCTGCCAAAAACGGGAAATCTCGTAACTCGATCACAACGCTGTCTTCTAAAAATGAGAAATCTTCTGACCCGGACACAAAGTGTTGATTATTAGCAGGGAGTATCTCTTTTTAAATATATTGATAAATTGTTAATAAATATTTGAAAATAATATCAGGATTACTCCCTTGGACATTAGATGAAAGATACTTGATTTATAAAAATAAGTGAAGATCCTTTCAATTTGAAATAGAAGATTTAATTAATTTCCTTGTCTCAAATACTAATTCTACACTGAATGTAATATCAGTTGCCATTCAAGTTAGTTTATACATGTGAATTACATTTTGAAGGCTTTATGTATTCAGGAATCTCAATCTATGTTTTATTTTAAATGTGGTGATTTTTATTAAAAAACTCCATTTAACTACAAAATTAAATAAGGTAGTATTGAAAGCACAGTACAGTGATTTGTTATATTAAATAATTGCTAGACTTTTTATTTTTCCTTCGAAAATGTTAGAATATAATTTTTTTAATGTTTTGTATTATGATGATGTTAAAGCGAATCTTAATATTCCTAAAAAAAGTTAATACACTTGCAAAACCAAGGAATGATAATGAATTAATTATGCATTATTTTTCTTTTTTTTAAACAAAATAAGTATATGGAAGAAATACTTTTGCATTTCCAGTAATTTATTTTTTACCCGTTCGTATTTCTAACTTATTTATTGACAACTCTTGCTTGTTAACTTGAATTTCATTTCATTCGAAATTATTTGGTCAATTAAATTAAAAATCATCATATTTAAATAGGATTTTTAATTAAGTTATTTTTTTTCCTATGTTACCTTTTTCTTTTCATTTTTCTATAATGTGCCTTTACTTTTACACCAATTTTCTGTCTTCTTTCTTCCACATTTTGAACTTGATTATATATGTTTCATTCTCATACGATATGATCAGTCGATTAGTAGTTAATGATTTCTTCTGGACATTGTTCTTTCGATTCTCTTTCAAATGTCCATCCTGAAACAATGCGAGCCGATAAAAGCACCGATTCTCATTGTTCTGGAATAGAAGATAATTAATCGTTTTTCTCCTTAAGTAGTCATTGGAAGAGTTAAAAACTGACATTGAATGTCTCTTCCATTAATGCCTATCATTCGTCCCGAAGTTGTCTGTCGTGTAATGCATTTGTTTGAGCAGCTGATCGGCCTTCCCCTCTGTGTGTCGGCTTGTTTACTGGCATTGTGCATCGCAATTTGCGATCACGTGCTTTTCAATCGTGATCGGAAGTCACGAGCCAGCTTCAGACAGAACTGAAATCGAGTCTTTAACTATCCACGATTGGCGATAGTTTATGGTGCGTCGGTGCTGCTTAATTTCTTGTATTAGCATAATGTCTTACACAAGGAAAATTTCTACATTCTCAAATTCATAGTTGCTGCTTTTTTTTTCTATCAAACTGTGCCACTTTCCTTGCTGCAGTTTTTCATTTTTTTCTGTGAAAGCTTCTGATTGTAATCTCGGCAAATTATTGAATTAAGATAACCGCAGTAACTTTCCTGTAATTGAAATACTGCATGGATTGTTTGTTGAAACATTCTGTGGACATATCTGTTGAAAAATGATTTATTCTACTAAGTTTATGAAGTAAAAAACTAAATATTTTGTTTTGCGTAACTAAGTTGTAAGTGAAACATTTTCATTCTTTTATTCATGTGAAAATTTGACATTGTAATTCGAATTCATTCGTGAAACCATTTATTACTAAATTCCGTGCGCGTTTACTTTTTGTTACTTAATTTAATTTGCAGAATTTCTGATTTTTTAAATTCGATTAATTGTGCAATTCTTTTCTGATCTACATTCTCCCTGGTTTTATATAAAATATGGGTGATATTTTTATCCGTTCTAGAAAATTAACCGAATATTCATTTGTATTGATAAAATAATTCATAATCATCTTAATCTTGAAATTTTTCTTTAAACCTGTAACAATATCGGCTGGAAAAAGCAATAATTTCAATTTTTGTTATAGTGTATCATTTTTTAAAAACGTATGCAGTTTTAGAGACTTAAGTTCAGTTCCACTTAAACTTAAGCTGTATTAATGCTGTTCGAGTAATGAATAGAGTAAAGATGTCCATCACATTTACTTACTCTTTCTTGAAGTTATAAATTCTATTATATCAGTAGTTAGAGTAACTTTTTTTGTAACCGTTTAACCTATGATTAATTCAAGTTTCAGTCGTGTTTTATGTTTTAAAAGTTATTTTATAATCTGATTGTAGGGGATTTTAATTCATTCTATGGGGCTTATCCATTTTCAGAACATTACAACTTGCAAGAAGATTGTAGCATTTTTTTAGATACTTTGTTTAAATTATCATAAAAACAAAAATAATTATTTTTTGGGAAAGTATTTATTTTTTGTAACAGTATTAAGGATTTATATGAAAATTAACTATTTGTTAGATTTGATTATAAGAATTTTTTTCAGTTAAAGTTGCAAAAATTTCAGACATACGTTCTGTTTCTATTGTATGTATGTCCTGGTTATGTTTGCAGTAGATGGAATGGTTTTACTAAATACATTTCCTTATTATCATTTCTCTGTTCCATTTCTTTATTCTTTTGATTGAAAGATGTTTAATTTCTTCGAAATTTTAATTAAAAGTAACTAACGATTTCGTAAAATATAATTCAGAAAATGAAGTAATTTTGTAATGGTGGTGAGTTAATTTTCAATAGAGTATTCGCTAAACATTTGCCTGGAGTGTCTTACTGCTAATTTCTCCAGTGTCTTTATATTGGAATCTAAACGAAAATTTTAGGAAATTTATTAGAACTCGTTGTTAAGAATTATTCTAACAACTGCAGAAAAAAGAGAATGCATTGACCTCCACGCGAATTTGGTTGTATGGGAAAAGAAAATTTTAAAGATATTAGTTTGCTTAAGCTTGAGACACGGCCTCAGAGCATAAGCATGAATGTATATTAATATTTTATATTAATTTAATAAATGATTTTGTTTTTATTATTAATTACTTCAGAATAATTATAATCATTTACAATTCTTTATGCTATGTATAGTAAGTGCTTTTAAGCGTTCTGCCTACATGCTTGGCAAAAGACAATTCTTATTAAAAATAATTAAAATTAATAAACTTTAATTTACTGAAAGTCAGCTCAGTACTCTTTGTAGTAACTGACAAATAAAGAAAATTTTAAACTGTTAATACATTCATTTAGAAATAATTCTTTATAATTATTATTCAGCATCAATACATATTGTGTGTTACTTAAATCCCTTTTATTCGAAAGGAAATTCTGTTGGAAACCAATTTTCTAGATTGGGTTTTCACCCACATCTTTATTATAAAACTTAACGAAGTTTTTGAAATATTTTTCTAATTTATGTTTTTCTAATTTTTTTTTAAAAAAGAAGGGTATTTCCTTGGCACAGAGTAAATCTGACAATATAAAACATTTTTTATAGTATGGATTTTTAAAATACTAAATCAATCTAAATCGGTGAGTAAATGACCGTGAATCTTCTTATATTACGTTCATAAAATATTGAAGACTCATACTAGACTGTAGTATATTTGTAAACGTCATATTCTTCCAAACCCGTCGATTTTTCCTATCAAATTTCTTCCACTTTTCTTTCCATTTCTTTTCCCTCAATCGCAGGGCCCCCTGTGCCATAGCATCCGCCACACGCCTCAAATGACCAGCCTTGCACGTGAAATTAAATTACTCTGCTAATATCACGAAAATCATTTTGAGGTCTCAAGTATAGCGAGCCTTAAGCAGCTGCCTTATATTGCCTACTAGTTTAGTTATGTGAGATGATTAAATTGTGTCACTATTCGTAAAAGGATTAATAAATAAATATTCGTAAAAGGATTAATAAATAAAGGATTAATTAAATTAAACGATTTACCGATAATTGAGTTCCGGAAGTATTTAAAATAATATATTGTCATCAAGCAGGATCAAGTTGCAAAATTTCAGAACTTCAGTGTGTCAATTAATAAGAGTGCATTAGACTACTATATTCTACTTTTATAAATATGAAAAAACAGATTAAATAAAAGATTGGAACAAATAAACTTTAAAATTTTTAGAGGAGCATTCTATTTTTTATATATTTCGTATTTACATAAATTAGTAAATAATCTGAAAGGTTTCAGTGGTCATTTGTTTCATCATTAATTTGGCATTCATTCAGAAAAGTGTCTTATGATATTGCTTTTATATTCCACTATTTTTACTATATGAAATTGTATTTTAACCTTGAATTTATAATTTACCATTTGCATGGCGCAACTTAGCCAAATATGGCTCTTTTGCCATTAAATTTCAATCAACCAACCAACTAACCTGAAAGGTTTCATATCAATTCATGCTGTGAGAAGTTTTTTTCTTCTTCTAAAAGCACTCCATTCTTAAGAATGAATTTGCTAATTAAAGGATATTTTTAAAAATCTAATTAGCAGTTATGCTTGTATTTTACTGTTTCATAGAAAATATACAGTGTCTCTTGATTTGATGATCCCTTGGCGTAATTTTGTTCTAAAACTGCACAGTAATCTCTTGTCCTACCGTAACAACTGTGTAAATCGTGAGACGATGAGCTCTCTTAATCCCTTACATTGTGGATGAATCGTGCGTAACCCGTTATGTTTTCCTTAACCGACTTAAAGATTTCCCGACAGGTGGAAGATCTACGGAGTACACAGGTGTTTGACCTTCCCCCCTCCGCTCCCGTTCTTTTGCAAAACACTGGCAAGGCCATGCAGGTATTTCCACTCTCTGCTGCTTTATTACTCATGGTATGCGCCGTATAAAATTATATTCTAAGCAGAAATAATTGGTTTATTTAGGAGTCTAGGAAAGTGTTGGGATCGTCCTTGGGAGGGGCAGTTTCGCAAGTTTCATCTTGTCAAAAAAAAAAAAAAACGATGTTTTTGTTAAATGCTATGAAATGAATGTAAAGCTAGTGATGCAACATTCGCACGTCTATTTAATTTGTTACATATTGCAGATATTATGCTTTCTACATTATTATTTTTTATTCTAACGGAGAAAACTGTAAGATAAGATATATGAAATACAAATGAAACAAGATACAAATGATACAAGGAAGCCTTGCGTCTTTATTATTCAATTCATTATTGAATAAGTTTTCTTCATTAAATATCGTTTCCCGTTTATTATACCGATATCTGTTCTTAACCTCTGGCAAGTGAAGTAATAATCAATGAAAAATAAGGAAAATTGTTCCATAATGTCCCAAAGTTATGATAATGCACGGTGTAACAAAATGATGTTCCAGAAAGTTAAGGAATAGACCGGAAGGAGTGACCTTTTATTTCACCCGGGTTGAATCCAAAATACTATGTATGGGCTGCTCTCAGAAAGCATGTAACAAAGCACAATACATCACTTCTTATCAAGAGAGGGGGGGGGGGAGACCGTGTGTGCGTTTGAGTTTGAGTATGAGTGACAGGTAAAAGGCAGATCCTTAATTGTCCTACATGATCTAATCAAGAATGTGTCATTCCAATGTTATGCGTCCATTAATTTGAAAGAAGGACATATAAATAAGTTAAATAAAAGGAATTGTCATCAAATTTTTATTTATTTATTTATTTATTTTTACTTATTCCTTTAAAATCTATACATTTGTATATCTTCCTTTTACACGCTATATTTCTTGCATGTTTTTATAAATTTGTTTTATTTTGAATTATATTTTTTGTTGTAGAAGTATTTAAAATGACTTCAATAACATAAAATTGCAAATAATGGATTTTTTTCTAGCAATTATCATGATCTTGAGATTACATAGTTTGCTTAAGTAATTTTTTACAATTTTGAAGTCTCCCTTTTTTAAAAAAATACTTCCAAATTTTTGAAAAACCTTACTAACTTTATCCCTTAAAATTTGCTATAGCTGATACTTATACATTTTTTTAATTCAATCCTCTCTATTTAATCTTGCTGTGTTGATACTTTATCTCTTGTCATTGCATGCATAAATCTCCATTTTGTATGTCTATTCATCATTCTTCTCATAGGGAAAGACCTTGGGAACGAATAAATAAAAAAATGTGTTGTAGAAAAGTTACATTTTGTGGAAATATTTGCATATTATGTGAAAACTTTCCTGTTGTCAGACTGGCTATTCAGATTTTTTTTTTGCTGATTAAAAAGAGAAGCTGATCTCTACATCTATTCGCTTGCTCATTCCACTATTTGTGAAAAGCCATTGCTTCACCTGACATGTCAACGAATATTTTTTCTGGATTCAAAGATAGTGTAAATTTTGATATATGTGGTAATTGTTATGTTCATATTCTCCTCTTTCTATTGTGGGAAGCAATAAAAAATAAATTTGTTGCATAATGATTGTGATAAAATCTTCTCGAAATTATTAAAATGTTGTATTTTCGTAGTATCGAAAACTTCTTATTTCTATTATGAAAAATGCTTCGATTTTCGGTTGCAATTGCGAGTTATTAGCTGTGAGCTGCAGTTTTGAACTTTTATTTTTATATCCTGATTGATATGAATTTGCTATTAATAATCCATAATCCATATGATATTAAATATGTTTAACAACATTGTTGTGTCGTATTTCATCCTATCGAGATCGTGTCGCAGTGAATGCCATCTATTGTGCAAAAAAATGATTCTAACACACTATTGAACCCTTTAGCCAGTATTCAGTGTTATAATTTTTAAAAAAATTCAGAAAAGAGTTATAACACTAACTGCCAACTGTATTTTTCTACTAATCATTGTTTTTTTTTAATTATTGAAAATGGAACTATTTACTTTCACCTCAAAAAAAGTAATTAGAATTGGAATGTTTTTTTTTTATAGAATAAAGCTTGATGACTAATTTTTTTAAACTTTTTTTTTAGTAAGGATTGAAAATATGTGGCATCATTCGTTTGGAAAGCAACAGTTTGTGTACTAATTATTATTTTATCTAGAGAATTTTAGGCTTATTATTTTACCTTGATCTTATGTATTAATATCAATCTGTCCTTTACAGGTTAGATATAAAATACCTGTAATGTAATTTTACAATAAATGAAAGTATTTTAATCATTAGGGAAATAAAAAGAAATTAATTAAATTAAGGGTTTTTTTTAAAGTTTGGATTATTAGAAAAAATGAAAAATAAATATTAGATTTAAATATAACTTTTATAAATAAACATTCAGTTTTACTGGTCCAAAATGCTGTTTCATCTGGCGTAAAATTTATATGTCAGTATTATAATGATTTTTTGTTAGTTTGCTTGTAATGCCTTGAATTTTCTTATGCTAGTAAAGCCTTTGATTAAATTAGAAATATGATTCTGCCAAAGATTCACCATGTCTGTGGGTCTATTGCATTTAAAATTTTTTTCTCAAAGTTGAGACATTCCTCTTTTGTTTTGGTGTTGAAGTTTGAAAAGGCTGTCAACACATGAATCGCTCTCATTCTTATCTTCTGACCATGGTTCAGAAATATTAGGTTCATCTTGAAACATTCGTCGTACGATTTTAAAAAGTCATGCCAATAGAATTAAACTAAAATTTCGTGAATTAGGCTTTGTGATCTGCTCTGTTGGAATCAGGGTGTGAATTATCTACAGAATATCTTCACAAATTAATTCATGCCGCACCCTAACTGCAGCACTTCTGTGTGCTCAGGGGGGGGGGTTCTTGAAATTAATAATGTTAGGTTATTCTTTTTTGAGGGGTGGAAGGAGGCTCCCCAAAAGGGGCTTAAATTAGAATTTAAATTATTTTCTGAATTTGATGTTCATTTCAAGAGGTCTATCCATACTCTCAGAAAGCATTTGTAATCATTATCATTTATTGGAGTTGGAAAAAAACTAAAGAAAAAAATTATAATTAATATAAAAAGACACCAAACAATATGTGTGCTTTTATATCTTGAGGAATAAACGAATAAAAAAAGAAATGCTACAGTTCATAAAATATCAAACTTGAGTTTATATGTTGATAGGAACTAGAAAATCAAAACCCATTTTGTACTATTGAACTGATTTAATGAATCTGGTTTAAATAAATAATGTAATTTTATTTCTACTAAAATGACATAAAACTTGAGTACTAGCGAGTTTAAAAACAAAAAATGACATGAAAACTATGGAGATTTAAAAAATTTCACACTTTTATATCTACAATTATTATAAAAAAAATTTATACACCTATAGTTTTAAACGACCAGTTTTCAAACATTATTTCAATTTCCTTCCAACTATATTGCAAATATTTGACAAATTAACAATTATTTTATAGGTTTGCTATTCTAAAATTTAATATTATAGTTTTTAGTGACAATTTTTAAAAGATTATTTAATTAGTGGATATTAAGATTTTTACATATTTAGTATAAATTATAGTTAGGCATAGTATAATATTCAAACAAATTAAGTAGTTCTAAGGAAAGACTAAAAATGTAATAATTATTTTATTTTCATTTTTAATATAATATTTATATATTTTTTCGCACTCCCTTTTTCATCTAAATTTAATCTAACCCCTAATCTAAAATAAACTATTAAAAATGTATCTAGCGTTCTTAAAGAAAATTTTACAGTTTTACCGTGAGAAAAAAAATCGAATATTTCGAAGATAAGGACCCTTAATTATGTCACTTAATCTTATCAATGCGAGAAACATGCATTCTTTTTAGCCCCTCTAGACGCACGCCAAGTTTTCCTGCCAAAGGTGATTAAATTGCAGTAAACCTACCATGTGAGCGCAAATGACACCCTCTAATGAGTTAGCGTTAATGAGACTGAGCGCAAGTGACACAATCCCTATTAGATAGTCGTACCAGTTTTTTTCTACCATATGTTCAGTTTTTAAAACATCAAGTGCTCAACTCATTTTGTTAGTAGGTTTCCTGAATACTTCGTGACCCTGCGAATTACCTGCGTTTATTATTTCATGTGTATCACAAAAAGTTCACGGTTTTTTATAATTATATTAAGAAGATGTAAAATTTTAATCTGCGTCACATCATTGCTTTTACTCATTTTAGATGAACTTTTATGCCTTTTAAGGATATCAATTTTATATTTAAATTTAAGATCAGCTTTTTCCTAGAAGCTACACTATAAATGGAGTAAGAAATTCCATGCATGTCAATCGTATACGCTGATTGAAAGAAAATGAAGGATTGAACTAATCTCTACTTCATTGATTTTACAGTGAATGAAGTATTGATCATGTTGTAGTATCGAAATATTTTAGTGTGCGTTTTAATGTTTTGTTTCAGGATCAAACGAACGAACGAAACAAACAACGAATTATTATTAATTATATACAACGAATAATTATAATTATTATTCATTGCATTAACTACGATCGCATTAAGTGGCGTCCACGGCATCTAAATATTTACATTCCATTTTGCATATTCCTTTTTCCTTCTCCTCCCCCCCCCCCTTGTTTGTTAGTTTGTGATTTTATAGGTATATGTTCAGTAAAACTGAATTTATATTTCTTTCAAACAACTGAAGTAAAATTAAACATATATATTTGAAAAAAATTGATAACAAAATTTATAATTAACTATTCTGTTTATTTCAAAAATGGTGCTATAATTAGAATTCTTTGGAAATTAATTTTTTAATGATAAAATTCTAATACATTATTATATAAAATTGGGAACAAAAATTAAGTTTTGGAAATAAATATTTATTATAAAAGAAAAAGAAGTGTCTTTTTATTGTATATCAATTATATTTCTTTTATTTGAGTGATGTGGACATGAATAGATGCTTAATTAAAAAATTCTTTAATCGTTTTTTTTACTTATTGATTATTTATGGATATTTAGCTCAGCATTATAAATCGAATTATTATTATTGGAGTTTTTTCCCTATTGTTTATTGATAAACAAAATAAATTCCAAATTTTTCATTGTATTTTGAAAGGAATGTAATTTTTTTGAGATTTCTCTATCGTTGTTTGCCCTAGACAATTTGTGTTCTTTTGTTTCATCCTTTGTGAATAATTTCAAAGTCATGGTATCGGTATCATTAAGAAATCTTTTAAAGATAACGACAAATTTTCGAATTTTAAAAAGTAGGAAATAACGGATTGCCATCAAACAAACGAAATGCTCTACAATAATTAGGTTAGAACCAGACTGTGATGATGCATTTAGAGGACGAGTGGAAGCCTAATTATGGCAAAATATATATTATTTAAAATTGTCTTGACATTTTATATATTTTTATACGTAATCTGTCATATTAAGATAAGTGATAAGGGATTTGATACTTCCTTTGCTGAATAAGGTTTGCTTTCGTACCCTCTCGGTGGCATCTAAGTTTTTATGCTGACACTTCAGCATCTTATGTTCATCCATTTTTATTCGCTACTCTATACACTGTTGAACTGCCTTCATACTGCTGAGAATAAATTTCCGCTCGCTTATTCTTTCATCTTGCCGCTATTCTTACATGATCACACTTTCTTCGCTCTTTCTTCTCGTCTCTTTTTCTCTTTATTTTTGGATGATGGATGCTTGTGATATATTGCATTTATATCGCTTCTTTTGTTGATTCAAGAAGTTATAAATTTGAGACACCCTTTATTCGTTTGTTGAGCTCTTGTGGATACATTTGTTTTGTTTATTAGATGCCATCTTGTAGTTCATTGTACCCGAGTCTTGTAAGAGAGCTTGAATCATGAATTATTCCCGTTTGAAGGATTTTCGTGTGCTGCGATACTATAGAAGGAGCGAAAGTCAATATAGTTTTAATTCCGTGTGTCTGAATGCGCGAAAACTGCAAATTTTTTAGTAAGACTGTTAGTTTTAAATCTCGCTATGCGTATATCTCGGCCTAATTCGAAAAATCTGTTGTGGATAGCTTTAGGTTTCTAGTCACGATCTGCCCGAATAGGTTTCAATTTAGTTGAGTGTTCAATCGGTAAGTCTCGTATTCGGGCGACTCCGCATTTAGGAGCGAAGAGCACCTCTGACCTTTTCTGACATTTCTTATCCCCCCTCAAGGACTGTCTTCGTGCGCATTGTTTTTGAAGATCGCTTACATTATTCTATTGATTATTGAGGATTTGGAAAGCTTCAGTGTTTTCAGCTTGGATATGTTGAATGTACATTTAACCCTTTGCAATTGGAAAAGTAATTCAATTCACCTGATACAAAGACTTGTTTATTGCTCCGAAAAATAAATATATGTAATTATTTTATGTCGAATTCTCCCGTTTAATTAATTTGCATCTTTTAACTACTTTGCAGGTGTTTTTAACAATTAAAATTAAATAAATAAAACATTAAAATAATGCACTGTCTTGACAGGTAGATGAGAGTCACTATCCCGAATTCAAAGAATTAATATTTAAAGAATTGATTCATATGTGAAGTAGAATTAACTAAAAAGAATGATGCTAGTCTGTCTTGAACTTAACCCTTTTAAATTTGCATTTAAAATCACATATTCGGAATCTACCATCGCTCATTTTAGTTTATCTCATGTAGGTTATGCTTCTGTGTCAGAAATAGCATGAAAATTGTTATCAATTTTTGTTTTTTAAATTTTACAGTGTGTGTAATTGTACTCCATGTCCGAAATTTCATAGGAAATAACAATAATAAAGGATACGATTGTTGTGTCAATTATTTCCTCTTCAATCATAGCTGGTTCTATTTTTGAATTTTAAATTTATAAATTTCTATGCGCATCGACATCAAACATCCAAAGATAAATAGGATGTGGAAGTCAACGAAATATGTTGCAGAGTCCTGTCTTTTTTCTCTTCTCTGATTTCAATTGTATGGTACATTCCTAAAGTTCTTAAATTTATTTTAAAACGCATCTAAAATACATAAATGTACTAACTCATCGGTGAAACATATATAT
>JAOUZG010025633.1:7284581-7308724 GCA_026289955.1 Argiope argentata
GGCATGAAATCGATAGCATAAATATTACAAACATGAAAAATTTCCTATTAAGTATTTTCTGTAAAATTAAAGGATTTTTTTCATATTCGTACGAAAAATTCTTTTATATGCTTTACAATAAAAATATATACATATAGTATATTTTATTATTGTTTTTTCCGACGCTTATGCTTTACGTTATCAATCTATCAGATATTATTGTTCTTTTCAAAGCAAATCTTTTAATTACTGTGAAATATTCCTTCAGAATCTATTGTTTCTTCCATTCTCCCAGACAAAGCTGTACTATTGTACCATTTCATTTTTAAGTGAACAACTTTCTGCAATTTTTTTTTACCAACAGATTTTGCTAACTATTTAATCTTGTTCACTTAGTAGGCTATTGATCTCACTTTTAAATAGTGTTTTTATTAATTTGATCATTCCGTTGAATTCCTTTTCTAATGTTTGATTTTTGTCTGATGCTATATACAATATTTTTCGGTGAACTTCAAGGATATAAAATTATTCAGAAAAAGAACTTTAAAAAATCCTTCCTGCTATTTCTTTTTATCCTTATATGAACAAAGGCAGGTAATTTTCCTTTCTTTTTCTTATTTGGCGATGTGGTGACATAGTGGGATATTCTCAACTTCAAGACATCTGCCAAGGGGTCGATGTATTATTTATTATTACCACATGTTCACCATATAGAGATAACGCCACCCTGTGACCGTAGGCTCAAATATGGAATGGGACCTTTAGTAAATAAAAAAGATTTTAATACAAAACATTTAACATTTTAATACAAAGAAAGGGAATACTTAAAATATTTATTCTTCTCTAAACAGAAATACTTATCTGAAATTACACCTATTAATGTAAAAAAATTAATATATCTTCTTTTCTTTGTTGTCTGTCTAATATGATTTAAATTTAAGTAGTCGCGTATTTTCTTTAGCTCTACGTTACATTGTAATCTTTCTGGTGTTAGTATGAATCTTAAATAGCTTTTCCTTAGTGTTAATAATTGTCAGAATATTTCAAATTACACCAATACAACGTATAATTTTTCCATTTTAAAAATATATTACTATAAAAGTATATATTTGCAGTCCAAAAAACTATAATTTATAATTTTTTTTTACCGTTTTATACCCGCGCGTGCGTGAAAATGCCTTTGAATGTGTAGATGGGAATGGGGGCAGGGGCGGGAATCTTAAGAATATAGGAAATAGATTTGGCTTGATTTCATATTTTATAACAATTTCTGATGTACACATAAAGTTGTTCAATGCTGAATCACAATAGCATACCGGCCAACACCAATGACAAACCTTTAGAATTCTATTGGCAATATTGGATCTGCTGATCGATAGTCCCATTTTTTCAGGCTTTTACCTGCTGGTTTGTTATGAAAGTGAATTAATTGTGAAAGCATTAAAGTAAATTATTTGTTATTCGAGTAAAAAATTTATTATTTCTTTTTCATAAAATATTTAAAGCCAAGTGTTATTTAACAAATTCTTACCTAAATACATTTGATTCCTTATTTATAATTGTCTCAGCTATCCCCGCTCCTTATTACGCTTCAAAGTATTTTATTTGAAATATCAGAAACTCTTTCCTAATTGCATTTCTCATCCGCCATCCACTTTGGATTCATTCTGACGGCATATATTTATGTTTCATAAAATATCATTTCATTAACTTTGGCTGCCCTTATGAAACTCCATCGCTTCTTTATTAAACAAAAGGGATAAATAAGCATAGTTGCTGAAAGTCTAATTTAGAGAACGAAATAGGAATTTTACATCTACAAAAGTGCAAAGAATTTATCTTTGCTTTTTTTTAAAAAAAAGATTGAATTAGTGAAGACCTGTAATTTTCTCATTGGTGACTGGCTTTCCTGACCTCGCATATTCATTTAATGCATCGAACCATAAAATAGTATCTCTTTTTTTTTCACACTTTTTCTTCCAATGTGTGTTCCGTCTATTCAGTCGAAGTAACAATGGCCAACACTCCAACTTTTATCTCTGTACCCACGATAAAAGCTGTTGAATGTGCAAGTGCTCTTAAGCTGCGATGCTTGTAAGTCGAGTGGCGGCAACAGGCCATCCCCTCCACCCCTTTAATCAACCTCCACGCCGTTGGCCTCATGCCACGGTCTCCGTTCATTCTTTAGTTTTTGTTGGAAAGGCTTTTCTCCAACCTTGAACGTATGCTACAAAGATTCGAGCACACGAAATCTTTTAATACAGACCTTTCGATAGCGTAAAGTAATTTGGTGTCTTTGCCTTATGGAATTTTCTTTCTGATTTTGTCTTCTCTGGAGTTAGATACTGAAACTTGTGCACAAATTGTCAATATTAAAATACAGAAAACTGTGGCACTTTAAGCCGAATTTTATTGTTTATACCACTAGAAACAAGATTCAGAAGGGGGAAAATTGATTGGAAGAAATTATATAATTCGTGTAAAATCTATAAAGTTATACTTAAATGTATTAATGCGTATATTTTTAAAATTATTTATTTTGTTTATTATTGTTAAAGAAATAAAATACTGCGGTCGATAGGCAAATTGAATACAATACTGAAAAGTAAAAATCATAGTATTTTCTTTAAAATTAAAATGAAATTAAATTCAAAAGAAAATCAAGTTTACTTATAATTTCTTTCTTATTATGTAAATTCCTTTCCCCTTTTTCTTTTCTTTGTAAATGTGAGAATTAAAGTCCCCCATTTTTTTTCTTTATATATTTCTACTTAAGAAATTGTTATATAAATTATGAGACGATTGAATATGTAATATGTAGAGTAGCTTGTTTTTCTTTATTTCAATCTACGAATGTGTTAAACATTTTAATTAGAAAACACATCTTGTTTCGGATATTTGTTAGAATTTCAAGCTATATAAATTATCGTAAAAATCATCTGAAATAATGACGTTCAAATGGTTTCTTTTAAGTTAATTGCTATTTAAATTTGCTTCAAAATGATATATTAAAATCATTGCAATTTCAATGATCGAGGTATTCACGTCATTGTAAATGAAATAGTTATGTATAATGACTAAATTATGTAGTGTTTTTTTTTAAATATTCGCTTTTAAATTAATATGAGCTTTAATCAGTCCATCCTTTGTTATTTTCGTTCGGCCGTATGAAATATATTGTTTTAGTTTGTGTAGCCATTCTTCCCTTTAATTTCTCGAAGATTTAAGGGGATTTTTCCTCCCCTGTTTTTAATTCTCTAAATGCGTCAAATTACTTTTTATATATTCTTTTCTGAAAGATTCATTAAGAAGTATTATGTTAGGTTTGATCATGTCGCCCAAAAAGTGGTAGAGAATTAATTCATCGCCTGATGAAAGAAAAAAAATATAATGCGCTGCTTTCTAAAATTGTAACGGAAGTGCCGCGACATCACTGAGGCTTATCATAATCTTCTCAGCTATAAATAACGCGTTGTGACGGTAGGATTGACACTCATTCTAGCCAAACAGATGAAATCAAAAGAATCTTTTCTGAAAAACTAATTAACAGTTCAGTATTAGGAAATGTTGTTGGATATTATTATCTTGATTCACAATGCAAATGAATTATTATGTAAAAAATGAATCACTTTTTTTTTGTTTTCGTTTGCATTTAATAGCAATTGCATCATCGCATTTCGGACTACATCGATGTTTCGAAAATTGCAATGGTAATTTTATGTGATTCACATTTGAAATCTATAGAACTTTTCAAGTATATGCCTTTTCTTTTCATTTTAGATTGTTGATATATTTTATTAATGCACAAACATTGTCCATGGGGTCAAAATTTAAAAAATAATATCATTGAGCAAGAAATTGATGGCTTTGGTCTCATATGTTACTTTCGTTTTTCTGTAGTGTTTTCACGGGTATCAGCACTGATTGATGGTATTAGGTTCATAAATTTGTTGAGCCTAGCTCTCAATAGTTTTGTCTTTAAGTGGTGAAAATGCCTGGTTGGTAGAACGTTGAACTCGTATTCCTTAGAGCCCGAACCTCGTTGGCCGAAGACTCTGTGTAGCTGACGCTCATTAAATCTGCCGTAGTCACAAAGTCCTCCATGTCGAGAGTAATACCACTGGAGGAGTTGGTTTAGAGGGGATTATTCTCTGTTTAAGATCTAAATTATGATCTAGGAATGAATGAAGTCCACCCCGTAAAAAGGGTTTATGACGTGTGTGAGCTAGAAGTCAGAGTTCTGCTCTCGGATGCTCAGGGGTCCATACCCTTAGAAGTTACTGCACCCCTCCTTCCGTCGTAAAGCGGAACACAACAACAGCAACAACGGAGATGAAAATACATTCAGAACTTTCTACATCTATGGACTAATTGACATTTCCTGGTACTTACCTTTTGAATAATTACAGTGGACGACAGTGCTTTGAAATGTTAGTATTTTGTCGATTAAATGTGCTATAGGAAGAATACATTAGCGAAAGGATCATTCTCCCTTGTAAAATTATATGAATAAAAAAGTCATATAGGAGATTTATCAGCTACTATTTTTTAATCGCAAATCCTACTTTCAGTGAGGTATTTTACTGTAAGAAGAATAGATTTTTAAAAAAGCATGGTTAACGAACCGAATGTGATGGTAGATTTTTTTTTTCGGAATTAAAAGGGAACGTCAATTTGCAAGAGCTTTCCAACACAATGTCATTAATTTAAGTATAATAAAAAGCTGCCGTAATCGCGAGTTAAAATTTACTTTTCAATCTCTAACTTCTATACAATAGCAATTATCGAAATACTCTCGTTGCGAAGATTTAATGAGAAGATAAATCTCTTGGTTTGAATTGTCTTTTTTCTGTCCTAAGATAGTTTCGTTGTAGGAAAGTGAAAAGACCTAGCTTCCATCACCATTTACATCTCCTTTGTGCTGGATTATTCATTCGGAATTTTCCTCTTACCTGCAAACATGCATTTCTCTCGTTGAAATTGATTCAAAATTACTTGAGAGTATCGTGTTCAAAGATAATATGGGAGCATATTCCGAAAAACACCCTTCACTATTCATCACCGGTTGAGTTCCGTGCAAACGATGCACGGTGGTTTGTGCTCGATTAGTTGCGTTCTGCCACCTCTTATCACGAGTTTTGAAACATCGTGTCTGTACTTTGTAAATTACAAATATGGATTACAAGTAATTGTATAAGACTGCTGAAATATTTCTTCGCTCTTTCTCTAAGTTAATGGAAGTAATTTGTTCATACAAAGTGTTGAATAATTAAAGGCTAACCGGATTATTGATCAATAAAAATAAAGCATCTTATATATAAGTGCGTACGCATCTTTGAAAAGTTTCTTACCTAATTTTTTTAAAAAAATCTAATAAGAAATTGGTACGCAAATAAATTCTTGCTGTTGTAGATAGTAAGATATAACGATATGAAATAAAATACATTTTATTTAATCAAATGACTTTTTACCATTTTAATTGCACATTAGCTCCGAGTTATAAGCTGACATATCTTGAGTATTTAAAGATTCCTCGAGCCGTTTAAATTATCACCTGTTTGATTTCATCTAGGTTTCAGAAATGCTTTTGACGTAAACGATTACCCGTGACCCAAAACAGATGACAGTCTGATGGAGCAGTGACGTATGAGAGGTAATGAGCAGTATCAACGGATGAGGTAAAAGTTGCCAACAAAGCATGCTGCCCATTTTCTTGGTCGCTTTCGCTGTATGAGACTTGGCATTTTCTTTCCTTCTGATTAGTACTGTTGCTTCTGAGACAGTAAAGTTACAGTTATTTGCAACTGGGATAAATACACCTTATCTGTGCAGGTTTTGCTACTCTCAAAGAGTCTGTACAAAACAAACGTCTGTGCCAAAGACATATTTCCTATTGCTGATGAATGTTCGGGGCTGTGTCAATATATATTTCTTATTTCTTGTCACATATTTATATCAGATCCAGGAATGGAGTTTTCTTGTGACTTTAGAGCAATGAAAAGCAGGTAATGAGCCATTGGAATTACTTTTCCCCTGCCGATCCATGAGGTATCATCTGCTTGAGCTATGCTCTGATTTCTCTTCAATAACTTACACTCTGTTTTTAATTGCTAAGCTTCCATGTCTTATAAAGGTTCATTTGAATGTTTTTTTTTCAATACTAGAAACTCTGTAAAAATACTGTGTGCTGTGAAAATACTTTGTGGTGTGAGGCTCGTTACTTTTGATGTCCTCCTTGAGTATTACCTCATCTATAGTGGATGAATTCCCAATCCTCTTGGCAATTCATCAGTTGATGCACATTTGCGCTAAAGATTTTAAAAGTAGGAACAATGAACTTCGCTAGGCTTGTAGTCTGATTTGAACTCATAAAACAAACACTGCCATAAGACGTCCTTTTATATCACCAGATTTGTTTCAAGATAGCACTTTCTATATAAATGTTTTTGACAGGTCAGTCATGCCTCACGAACTCTGCGCTTACTGACGGTTAACGGGTATGTCAAATTCTGAAGTCATGACGGCAGGATTGTCAACTGCTGCCGTTTGAATTTCCTTTTCTCTTCCAGCGGCACTTTTCTGTGAACCTGAAATTTGCACGTGTGCATATTTTTGTTACTTAAAAACGATTCTTTTTATCGTGTTAGAACATAATGTTTTGGTTTGAGGTTTTTGAAGCTTCCATATGCGTAGACAACAAATCGACGATTTATTGCTTTTGAGACATCAATTTTTCGCTTTCAAAGTTATTAGAAAATAATGCAGAAAGTTGTTTCATTTGGTGATTTATCGCTAAAAATAATCATTTATAAATAGAAATTTAATTTGTAATTTAAAAGTTTAAGTCATTGGCAACGTTGCTTCATTTTTTTTTTTTTTTAAGATTTGAGAAAGTGGCAATGATACTGTAATATTCCATAAAATAAAGTTTAAAATTACGAACGAGGTTTTTTTTAAGGAAATGTACGTACAGTTGAAAACTGTTTACGATTGTACGTTAAACAGTAAATAAACATAAATGGGGCATCCTAATCTTTCTCCCAATGAAGAACTCCTGGAAAGTAAAAAAAGATAGGGACGAAAGAGCAAATTGAGGTCGGAAGCTGAAGAAAGAATTCGATTAGAACTACAAAAACGGTGAGCTTTGAAACGACAAAACCTTCAATCAACAAAAACGAACGATGATAATTTAAAATTAGAAGCTGATCAAATTAAGCATGAACGTAAAATAGCTTTACAACGGGAACGAAGAAAGCTTACACGTATGAAGTGTGTTGCACATTCTCAATTGTAACACTGAACTTCACACACAGAACGTGTCCATTAGGATTCTAAATCGCAACCATCGACGTTCAACGCAAAACGTGTCAGTTTCGATTCTGAGTTTTAAATATCATTTTTTAACACTAAGCAACTCCTCGAAAATTTCTATCCTACTACAGAGAAGCTATGGAAGAAATTAACCTTTTACCAGAATATTTCAGATGGTCCAATTCATTGATGCATATGCTGTGACCGATTATGGTTTGCGATAAAAAAAAATGTTCTCACATGATAACTTGAAATTTGCTATCACAAATTTCAAGTTATCATGTATTGTTATATATATATATATATATACTTTTTCAATTCTGCAGTCTTCTTATCAATTAAATTCCAAAGTTAATTGCATAATTACAATAATTCACAATTTCTATTAATAATTAATATACCAGATATCCAGTTAAGATTATCACTTTTCCGCATGAAGGAATTTAAAGATTATGTTCGGTCTTTAATGTGTTGTGTCTGCTTTCTATTTACAAATGTAACAGTAATGCACTTTGAATAAATAAGTCTGATTTCTGAAACAAGTAAACATGAGGAAATATTCATGGTATGTTCCATTGTTTACAAAGGATTTATGCTGCAGTGCAATCGATTTAAGTTTAAATATTAATAAAATATTTCATCTTATGTCCTAAAATTAGAGCATACCTAATATTTATTAGAAAAAGAGGAGTAGAAACTTTCGACTTCTTAAAAAATATCATTCATGACTAAAGCATGGGTCCATTATCCTGTTTTGAGAGCTTTTATTTAAACAAGGATGGATGTAAAATAACCAGTATAGAAAATCAAAAAAATGTGCAATTTTAACCCTTTATTTACTGAATTATGTTGCCGTCAATTTTCCAACTTCATCTTTGCAACACTAGTTAAGTTTTGTTTCAGAATAATCCCAGAGAACCCAAGATAAAAATTTTAATTAATAGAAATATCTTTAATTTTAATTATTAATTAAATATTTTTCATTCCTACTTTTAGCTTATATTTCCGTTTTTATTTATATATATTTAGGTTATATTATTCATGTTTTTTAAAATACCATCGACAAAAATAGTCATATTACGAAAACATTATCCAGATTTAAATCGTATTTATACCGTCAGTAGATAAAGGGTTAACCGGGTTTTTTTTCGTTATCATTGAGATGACTGATATTTGATCAAAATAATGAACCTGTTTTAAAAAAGCGTCGGATATTCGTTAGTTTTTACTCTCTTGTATGCAAAACAAAGGAAAAATATTTTAATCGTCAAAAAACTCGAACTCGAGATTTACTAGAATCTCCATGTTTTAGTTCTCCCTGAGTTCAAATTACACATTTTTGGAAATTTCCTGTTTGTGGCAAAAATACCTCAAAACATATTTCGAGCTTGGTTAGTGAAATTTGGTATGCGATTTTTGCACCAAATTTGTGGATTTCTTTCAAATTTTGAGTGTAATACGCCTTAAGGAAACCTGTCTGCCAGTAGTTCGAATATAAGTTAACATGCATCCACGAAACGAAGAGAGCGAGCGGATAAAATTCAGTACACAGGTTTAAGGCCTGTATTGTAATTTTTTTTAAATTGTAAGCCAATTCCAAGAAAGTTGGCTGTTTATCGGTCTGAAACATATAAACGCGCATTACTCAAAAACGTAATAACTCAAATATATCAACTGTAGTATCGAATTTTGTGACTATAAGTGTAATTTTGTTCTTAATTTTATGTTTGTTTCCACATTGCCCATAAAACTAATCATTTCTATTAAACACATAATAATAATGATGATGACGTGCCCATTGTACAGCGGAAGGAGAGGTACAGTGGCTTTTGAGGGTATGGGCATCCGTCTTACTTCTAACTCATATGAAGACGAAACACATTTATCGTATTCGCTTGCACAGCCCCTTTTACATGGGGAGGGTAGCACATTCTCACACCTCACAGATAGATCACAGAAGAACAACCATACCCTGACTGGGACTCGAACCCGGGACGCCCAGATCACGGGGAAGACGCGTTACCTCTATGCCAGGACGCCGGAACACGTATTAATATATTTTAATTATGTGATTTATCTGTTAATAAATTACTTTGTTAAGTGTTCATCGTAGATTTCTGATTAAGTGCTGTAAATTGAATTTAATTAATACTTGTCAAATAATTTCATTTTATTAGTGATTTCGATACAATTATCGTGGCTGAGAATAATCATAGATAACTTCCGTAATCAACTCAAAGTATCTTGTCATTGTCTTTGTGAATTTATGTAGGATAGGCACTTGCGTCATAGAATTTAAAGGGGTCCTTTGATGCTTTTTTTATTATTGAATATTAAATGATAATTATAATGAAATAATCTTAAATAAATTGCTTTCATTTTTGAAGAAATTAAAATACAGAGTAGTAATTCAACCATGTTATTCTGAAAGTAATAGAGTCCTATTTGGGATATTAATATGGAAGCCACCAACACTCTTGATAAAGCGACTAACTTTCTTTGCATTTTGAAAGGAACTTAAGAGACTTCAAAAATAAATATTTGAGTAATCGTGACATTTATGGCCTTACCCATGGTCAATAATTTTATGCGAAAAGTGTATGTGTGTGAGGGGGAGGGAGATTGTATCTTTATTAGAAAGTATGCGCAAATTTTACAAGATCACTTTCGTTGGTGGAAATATAGATTTATCTTGTCTGAATCATATGGTACTTTATGGCTAATGGGCTGAATAATAATATAATAATATGTATGTTGATGTAGTAATTTGTTGCTACATGTTATGAAACGTGCTTTTAATAAATTTCTCTTTGAAATTTGAATACTGATTTTACATTTTAAAAGTGCTCATTTATGCTCATTAATTATATGTTCTCGTTGTCTCAAGGCATATATATTGCTGAAAAGTGAGATCTGGTGGATTCAAAGCAATGAAATATTCTAGTAGTGTTTAATACTCTTTCTTTTTTGCACAACTTTTCCATTTTCATGTAGCATCACAACAGTTAAATAAAAGCACTTTTTTTTCCATTGAAGTATCACTTAAATATTTATCTCTCTAAGTATACTAAATATTATTCTTTGCATTCATGTATGAAACTCTCTGATAAAATGCATTCACTCACCCTTGCAGACTGGGACTGTGCTGCCGTGCTTGCGTGCGACGACCCTGTGGGTTACGAGGCTATCCGGAGTCTTCACCGACAGCTGGACGACGACGCCAACGGCAGCATCGATGTCTCGGAAACCGACGAGGTGAGCTCATTCCACTTTCACTGCTTATTATCACCATTAATTTGTATGAAGTTTGTGTTTGTAAACAATCATCAGTTCTTAAAAAACTAAGTGATGCTGCATTTGATATAACTTTCAAAGTTCTAATTTGATAATTGAGCCAATGTCCTAACCGACTGAGGCACAAAATAGTGAGACCTTTGAGATTTAAAGGAGAAATCATTATTTGAAAAAGTTTGCGCTGTGTATTCTAGTTTGATATCTTTAAATGAAACGATTAACCAGATTTTTTTTCACTAAAATTTATGCGTGATTGTCGCAGGGGGTTTCTATTTTTATTCTGTATTAAATCTAAACTTTAAAAAATTGTGTGTTGGAATGTTTTAAAATTTAATGAATCAGGCATAAAATATAAAGGGTATCGCATTAGGTTCTTTCCGGTCCAAATTTGATATGCATAAAGTTATTAGAAGCATGGAAGTAACATCGATATAACTTATTTTACTGCTTAGCTAAATTTGACGCACTCACTCCCTCACACACAAAATGAGAAAAAGAGAAATAGAAATAGAATTTTTAATAAATATTTCTATTTTATTCAAATATTATATTTATTTTTAAAGTTCAATATGTGCTGTATATTGTTGTGAAACACATTATTTGAAATTTATATCTTGCTTTGTTGATATTTCTCTAAATTGGAGGGAAATAAAATTCCTAAAACTAGAATGGCATTACTCATTTAAAAGAATGGTCGTAGATTCTTACCTGCAAGGCCTACTTAAGGGTTATTGAATCATTCATTTTAATAATTTAAGGTTCAATTTCATATTTATTTTCAACGAAAAGAACAATAAGACACTTCTTAACAACGTGCATTTACCATTTCTGCTTTTGACCTTATCGCATCGTTTAACGTTCTCAATGTCGCGGGGGGGGGGGAAGAAATCTATCTTGATTTAGAACAAGTTCAACAAAGTATTAAATTTTCACCATTACTGAGCTATAAACCGCATAATGCGATCGAAAAGGATAAAAATATGACATCGCCATTCTTAGGTGTATGGAAGAGGAGGCAATATTTCCCATTCGAATGCTTGAATGGCGACACACTTTGGCGAGATATTATACTTTTGTAGAGCTCATTTTGAGTATTCATTCTACTATGTTTAACTGCCTCTTGAGCTTTTGCAGCTGTCGAATGTAAAGCTTTGTTTTGATTATTTTATTATGCTCTGTCCATTCACAATAAAATCCCGTCCTATCATATAGACAAAACAGCTTTGCGTAACTGAAGGTTTCATGTTGTTTGCGGCACCATTTGTTTGTCGATGCTGCGTCTAGGGAGGCCAACGGGAGGTTTTATAAAAAAATATTAAATATGATGAATATGTGGAAATTACTTTTGCTGAGGCCCCGATGATGGTTATAAATATATTATGCATTCCGGTCCATCACATATCCGGGCTACGCTCCTAAACCCAGCTGTTTTTTTCGTTGCCTCGTACGTATTGAACGATGCCGAGTTGGCAATGATTGGAGTGTTCCAATGTTCACTAAGTGAGCAGCATAAGAACGTTGCATTTCGGAATCTTGGTAACTGATTGAAAAATTAATAAGTTTTTTTTTTTTTTTACCACAACACATTTGTTTTGCCGATTCGGCCTTTTTTAAAATATTATTTTTATTTATTTATTTATTTACTTTATTTATTTCACGTTTATCTTCTTGGGGAGTCGCCACGGAAGGTTCTCCGTCCCTTCTTGAAGATTTGATTAAATTTGAATAACCAGAGAACCACCAGAAAATTGGTGGGAACTTTACCACAGCTGTGATGGTAAACAAAATAAAAAAAACGAAAAGCAGAAAGAAAATAAAACTGAGGGGGAGATTGAGGGTGAAGACCAGATAATAAAAGTAACAATCCATCTCAAGGTAAAAGGAGGGCTTAGTGTGTATTCCTCCGCGAATGGGAGAAGTTAAGGGGAGTTCAATTTTTTTTTATATGCCTAAAATACTGTTTGTGCTCATTCTCCTAATTTCTTTTTTTTTAATTATATGCATCGGAAAGAAGATACCAAAACGAATGTATTTCAGTTGCTAATTTTATTTTATTTATGATATATTTTTTTAAAAAAATTGTTTAATTGGCGTCTTTGAAATTTTTTCGATTTTTATTAAATATTTAAAGATATTTTGACACATACGAAAAAAAAATTCCTCCAGGAGAAACCTGTGTTTTTATTCCCTCTTGCGATGGCAGAATGACTTCATAATAAAGACACCGTAATAGCAAACGAAACTTGGGTACAATATTTTCCCATAGGATAACATTACGTTTGAAAATTGTAAGTGGCGTGTTTACGGCACTCTTAAGTCCCAAGGGCCATCACCTGCCACGGTATAATCCCTCCCGTAGAGGGAGGTCCCATCATCTATATAGGGTAATCAACGCTACATCATTTCTGTGCTCACCAGAATCAACCACTTTACTGGAAGCTTCTCATCCCCATTTTCGAGGTGCCCCTTGCGGAGAGAGGGGATATCTTCCCGAGGAAATTATTTCATCGCTCTTCACTGGACTCATTATTCGAATAGTGTGTAGCCTGTGTCTTATACCCGTTTCTGAAGCACGCGAAAATCAACATTAGGCAGTGTTTTGAAATTCTATATACAGCATAAAACTCACGAGCTTTTACCATGGTTTGATATATACAGAAAACAAATGCTTTCAAACATGTTTTGTTTTGTCCACTTGACATTCCATTTTAATATTCTCAGATACGACTTAGATTTAAAAAAAAAACATTTTTTAATGCACTTCCTGAAGAGTATAATTTTTTTTAAAAAAAAGTTTAAATATTTTGTGAAAACGCCTTGTTTATTTATGAATTATTGAATTTGGTAGGGGGGAATGCCCTTTCAATCCTTTTTTAATTAAATATTTTGTAAAATCGCATGAATTCTTAAATCAAAACACTAGCTAACCTTATATGATGATCGATAAATAAAAAAAAACGATGAAAATTATTTTATCTACAATGTGGAGAATCATAAGTTATCAGTATTTGAAATCAATTTTTCCCCATGACAGCTAAGAGTTGGCAAGGATCTGATTCTGCCCTTGTTTTGGAATGATACGGCATTCAGAAAAAGCAAGAAAGGCCAAACATTTCGGGAACAGTTCTTTGACATGGCAAATAGGAGGATCATTTCCACAGTATCCAAAAGAACAATAGTGTAGTGATCTTGGATGTTGGGTCATTGCTCTTCGCCAGTTGAGCTGTTGGGTCTCGGGTACTTTTCGAAAATAATTTTCACTTGACGCCTAAAATTAGATCTACGCTGGGAGAAAGTTTTGACGCGAAATGACAGGCAAATGGTGTGCCTGCATTTCTTTTGTTATCACGTTAATAATAACATCGTGTGTATTGTATTTCATTTATGCATTGTTAAATTATTTCAGTAAATGAAATTAAGAAGTTAGTGTTGTTATACAGTTGTGATTCGCTTTTTAAATATTATCATCAATTTCATTCCCGTGGAAAATTGATATTTCTTGTATAAAAAATTTCTTGCGAAAAATTCAAAATATCATACATTTAAAGATAAAAACAGTATATACATATAGAACCTTTTCGTGCAAAATAGATGCATATTATTAAATTCATTCAAATGAAGGCTCTGTATGTGTTTATTAATACTGTGTAAAGTCTAAGAAACTGTCATTGTATTTATCCTCTGTCAACTGTCATTGTATTTATCCTCTGTAATTTATCCTAAGTCCTCTGCCAATCAGCAAGTTCGAATAAGTTATTGCCTATATCTAATTTTTATTAAATTTCTTGTGCTTGTTTTATTTGCATAGTTTCTTTCTTGTTCTATTTATTATTTGATATGAACAATCCGAATGGGTATGTCGCCATTGTGCCATTAAAAGTTTAAATACGCAGCTTATCTATTTTTAAATGCACATAGTCTTTTGTGATGGCGTAATTTTTCTATCTGATTCCTCATGTATATGTATCAAAATCTCACATATAATCATCAAAATCTTTCTTCCGAAACTTTAAATAAATTATTCTATTAAGCATTTGAGGAAGCAATCAATAATGATTTAAATTTCATTGCAATTATAAAATCTATCGTTGCAAATTATGCAATAATAATAATAATAATGTCAAAATTCATGAAAAAATTTGTATGGTTATTCAGTTGGTATTATTTAAAAAATGTTTTTTTTTTTTTAAATTTTAAAATGATATGCAATTCAACTTGGTATTATTATATGTTTGGAAATTATTGCCAAAATATTGCTTGAATTTCAGTTAATTAAAATTCTATTTAAATTTTCAAAAAAATTAAGTGCCCAAATTTCAATCGTTGCATTTTCTTATTCTTTAAAATATGTATGTGACAAATTTGATGGTTTAATGCAAATGCTTCTCCGGTATTGCGTCAATTCTCATGCATTTTCTCTTGGAGTTATTAATAAAGCTATCTCAATATTTATTTATAGGTTTTATCAAGTTTACTGAAATTTATATGAGATTCTCATCATCTTCTGAAAATTGTTAAATCGCTATTATTAGCGATTTTACAAAATAATTAATAAAAAAAACAAAATAATTAATAAAAAATAATAATGTAATAGTAATGATTAATAAAAAAAGCAAAAAAAAAATCCTTTTACATTTTGCGCTTTTTTTTTATTGTTAATGCTTCTCCTAACAGAAGGAAAATGCACCCAAACTTATCTTGCTTCGTGAGAAAATATGCGAAACGACTTGAGATTCTTATGTTGTTGGAATTCTCAAACATTAAAAAAGATTTATTTGTTTCAGTTGTCTGCGCTCCGTTGTTGAACTTGGTTACGACGGCGTTAAAATGGTGCCAGCAAAATTTATCTTTTTCACCATGGTATTTTTAAAAAATTCAAGAGTTGCAAAATCTTAAAGAAAGCCATTTTTCACACTACATCAGTTGCTGGTATTTAGTGCGAAGTATAAGAAAAATTGATAAAGAATAGAAATCATTGCGGAAAAAAAATCTTATATTCTTTATTGTATTCATGAAAATGATAAGTAGTATAAATATGTGCTTTTACTGGAACAATGTTACGTGCGATGAGGTTCCCATTACCCTTCATTGAATATTTTATAGTTGCAATGGGTTTCATATTTTTGACTGGAGTTTTTGCTCTTATTAAATTTTTTAATGTCTAAGTTATATCTGTAATTTAATAATTAAATTAAGAATGACTACTGAACACATTCCGAATTCAGTTTTTTCCCCCCCTAAAAATTTTGAGAACTTAATAATGCCACTTTCCAGTTTTCTATAACATTATCTGAACATGTCGTTAACTCCTTAAACTCAATTCTTTTTCATTCATCATTCAGGCAAACATTATAGTTTTTTTTTAAAGGGATTGATATAGAAAATACTATTCCAGGTTCACTTCAAAGTTTTAAAACTGTCTTCATAAAATACCTAAACTTTGAATAATTCCCACCGAGTGCAACTCGTCATTGAAAAATTGCTTTAGAAACATCTTTATGAGCTAAACTCGTAATTTCAGCTCAAAAAGTTAATTTTTCGTTCATCAAAAATTCCAGATCTTCAGAAGAAAGAGGAATGGATTAGCCGAAATATTTGTGGCGTCGCATATTTAAATGAGTTATTTCAGTAATGTCTCAAGATTTTATAATTTTTTATCTTTTGAGGATGCTTATTAGTCCACATTTTAATATAACATTTAAAATGTCTTCAGCACTTAGACTTTAGACTTTTTTTAACCCTCTTATTAAGGCGCGAAATATTCAATGTATTAAAGTTGTGCAGAGTTGTTCAAATGTTCTGCTCAATTTTTTAAATTTTTACTGTTTTATTGATGTTAATAGTTTAGAATTAAACCTCTTGCTAGCAACCGAATTAAATGCATGCACTATTTGAAATAAAAAGGAGCATATAAAAATGTCTTCTTGTTTGTTGGATGTTATCGTCCATTAGTTGGAAAAAGGTTTTTATATTTAATATGTGGTGATTAATTTATGTCGTAAGATAGGTATGGTGCCATTTTTGGACAGAAACATCAATAATGCAATCATCGGTAGTTCTGCATCGGTTACTGCGAATTCAATTTTCTATATTTAGGGATCATTTTCTGCTATGTCATCTACTTTGACAGTGGTTTCCGAGCTCTTGGTTTTTATTGAAATATTCTGTTTGACACAAACTTTATAAAAAAAATATCATTTTGAAGTTCGAGTCTCAGATTACTGAATTTATCTCTTGTTCGAATCAGGCTTACAAATTTCTTTTCAAATTGCAAAACATGCGCGTGTTAATAAAAACAATTGATTTTATGATTTTCAACAATTACAATTGTTAATAAAATTGAAACAATTGACAATGGATTTTTCTCTTTTCATTTTTCAACTTTTACGGTTAGTTGGAAACTTTATTTTAAAAAAAAAACTTTTAGAAGAAATTATTAATCATAATTTTACAATTTAAGCCATAGAGATTTGGAATTCCTGAATATCAAACTAAAGTAATTGTTAGGAAAACATAATATTTAAATATTCGATACAAGTACAATTATCGTGCTGAGCGGTGAAAGGATTGCTGGTTATTTAGAATATATTAATAACAAATAGGTTTGTTTGCAACATGACAAAAAAGTGTGGAGAATTCTTGCATAAACTTTCTGTTCTATTACTACAAAAGGATATTAATTATTAGATATAAAGGATGATTTTACTAATATGTTATGCAACCAGATGTTCCCAAGTAATTTCGATCATTTGTCTAAAAATACCCAATTTTTTTAAAATTCAAATTTTGCCATTAAAATTGTATTTTGGAAAAGTGACTTTTCGAGTTTTATTAGATGAAATGTATCGTCCAAAATTTGATTAAGATCCACAATTCTGTTTTGTGAAAACCAAACACCGAATTCCAATTATATTTAGTTTTTAAGTTACTATTCAAATAAATTAAGCATCTAAATGAATGCCATTCTTGAAACTGTTTTTCTTTATATTTTCAGATTAGCTTTTACCCGCGATTTCGTACGCATGGAAAAGCACACAACCAACCTAAAAACAATTCATTCACAGTGCGTACCTGAAATAAAGCGTAACAGTTAATCAAGTCCGTATTTTTTAAAAATTAAGTCAAATTTATTTTATTCATCGATCGAGATTGAGATAGCTTAAACAGTATTATACTCATAATTTTTAACTTTTAATTACAATGAAAACTCAGTTGTCAGCAATTACAACCCACTGAACATGTGAATTTTCAACGCCAATCACGCGAATGCGTGAATTTTCTAGGCCAGTTGGGGTAACAAATGCAGATTAAAATTTTTTTAATTTCCTTTGTCCTGTTCGATTAATTAACAATGTTTAATTCTAATGCATCAAACACTAAGAAAACAAACAGAATCGTTTGAAATAATCGGACGAAAGCATATTAAGCCTAACCTCATTGGCGTGGGGAAGAAACAAACTGAAGTCTTACTCATTTGGCGGTGACAAAACGAAGATTTTTGGTGGGAAAGTAAGAAAAGTGCCGTTTTTACTATTTTCTCTGCAATTTTTCTCTTTCTATAAGAACCTTCTTCGTGTCTTAACGAAAATATTTTTTTAAAAAAAATTGGTTGAACCGTTCTTGAGTTTTGCACTTAGCAACATATTTGTCTATTCATTTTTATTTATATAGATTTAGGGAGGCTGAAATAGATAATAATATTCATATTCCATTTATAACAAAAATGAAAAGAAATAATTTGACATTACAAATCGATTCAGTTCAGTAATATTCTTATTCTCAACGCAATAATATGATAAAGTTCCATTTTAAGTCATATAAAACTTCAACTATTGTAATATCTTTATAAAAAGTGCCATTATAAACTAAAATAATAGTAACATATTTATTGGTAAATTTCTGTTATTGGTTTTGACATTAAAGCATAATTATGTTTGTGTCGACATAATACTCGTTCTATTTGAGTACATATTTCGGAAAAGATTTCATCAAATATTTTGTGATGCAACAAATTTATTATTTTTTTTTCACTTTTGTAAATTACATCGTGATGTACGTTTATACCGTATAAATTTGAAAATTTTATATTTGGGAATTTGTAAGTAATAATTAATATTTAAATTTAATTCTTAATAATAAAAGCCAATAGGCTCGATACAATATGGTTTAAATCCATTGATTAAAATGTACGCTGAATTTTTATTTTATTTCTTTTTATAAGAAATATAACTACCTTGCAGTTTGATATAGATTACGAAATTTCAAATATTCACAATGATATTATCAAAAAATAATTATCTCATAAAGGACTTTTAACTTTTTTGCAGAGCAGGACGTAGAATGCCATCAATTTCTCATCGAAAATTTCCCAGCAATGAAATCTCGTTTTTTCCACTTAGAGGAACAACCGAGATTTCCACTTCATCCGGTATCGACCAATTAATTCCTGGCAATTAAAAGATTGTAACTGTTCAGTCTTTAAGTGACAACCTCTTAAAATAAATCTTCCGTTTTCGATTCTATTCCGGGCAGTTGCAATCCGATTCGGAAATCGAATAACGACGCCGGTCTCTCCATCCGCCTTTACACTTCTGAATCAATAAAGCTCCGCTTCACCGATTGTCGCCATCGTATTTCATTTTCCACGCGAGTCATCCAAGCTGCTCGTAACAGACGATTTAGTCTGCCGCCGACGCCTTACGATTTTTACAGTCGTCCAGTTAAGTGAAAAATGGCTCTGTGTGCGCTTTTTTCTCTGTCCCAAAACAAAAGTGGTTTCTTCTTCCTAATGAGGGCCTTATTATTGCAGCTTCTCGATTTTTCCTTCTTCCTCCACTGAAGTGCCTCCATCCTGTCCGCGGTAATGCGATAGGTCTCTGAGAACGTTTTAAATTAACGTTAGATTCTATTTACGCTCGACAGGGGCCGAGCCGAACACAAAGCTTCACAGTTATTGCCGTTTATATTTAACAGTTATTTCTCTCCATTGTTTTGTTTCGCTTAATGTACATTATTCTCTGTTCTGTTGATTGTTTTTTAGCTATACGACCCCTCTGTTGTTGATTTGTATCATACAACTGATACTCATTGGGAATTATTGTTAGGTCTCACTTAAAGAATCTGCTTTTAGGTTTAGTAGCCGGGCATGCGAATTCATCTTTAAAAAATGCTTCTTCTCTTTTAAGATAATCTCTCAGTTTGGAATTTTCTTGTTTATCGAATTTATGTAGTGCCTACGTTTTTTAAAGATTGTTTAGGTAATTTGTTTTAATTTTTAAATATGTTTTATTAATCTTAGAATTTTAATTTGCTAATTTTAAAAATAAAAACAATTAATTGCATTCGAGAAGTAAAAATATTTTAGGTCAGTAATTACATATTCTATTAAAATCCCTCGCCCTTCCCTCCAAATTGGATATTTTTGTCTGCTTTTAAAATGCGATAAAATGTTGAATTTTTTAAAAAGGAAATTGAGTTTCTATTTGTTTTTTATCAGTGATCTTCTGAATTGTGACTTTTCTAACAATTTTAGCGTCCTCTTCCAAATTAATGTTTTACGTTTATCAAATTGGACATTGTCAAATTTGTATTATATGACTTGAGAGAAGGGAGTAAATTTCCAGTCCCTAATCAAATCTCCTGATCTATATTAATAAAAATGGAACTCGAAATGCGTTGCTAAGCGCAAAACTAGTGAACGGCTCGATCGATTCGGCTAATTTTTATTTTAATATTTTCGTTAAGACACGAGGATGGTTCTTATGGAGAGAAGAAATGAAAAAACTGCGAGGAAAAAAATTAAAACGACACTTTTCTTACTTTCCCGCCAAAAATCTTCATTTCCTTCCCCCCACACCAACTGAGTGAGATAGAAGGAAGTAATAAATTATGATTTGTTTAGAAAGAAATGCGCGAAGTCAGTTGTTTTTCATTCATAGATAACGGGATGTTTAAAAAAGAAAAAAAAAATAGTTGCTTTTATTATTAGTATGTATGAATATTTAATCTATGCCTGCTCGAAATAACGTCTGGGCAGGGAAGAAAAAAAAATAACAAAGCGAAAAAAAGGTTTGTAAAAAGAAAAGTAGTGATTAAAAAAAGGAGAGAAAAAAAAAAAAAAGAAACGAAGGGTGTGTATGTGTCACCATTATTTCCTTTGTGCGCGGCATTTTCCAAGCAGTTTTTAAGCTTTTGCATCTCTTGAAAACCAAATGTGTCGTTATTTGTTTATTGTGTTTACATTTGTGAAAATTAGAATCTCCTTATTCTATGAAAACGTAGAATTTTAGACCTTTCCCTCCACCATTTAAGTAAAATATCAATTCCGGGACAATCATTGCTCGGATAGAAAGAGAAAGATGAGTAGTACAATGAACAGAGCATCTGAAGAAAATAATATTATAAATGAATTATATGATTATCAAAATTTGTTTGGTTTAAAAATATTTTGGTGATAAACCTGTTATGGGACACAGCTACATAAAATATTATATGAAAATTTTTGCGAGCATTAATACTGGCGAACCGACTGGTCGCCAAAGGCGGCTAGTAATGA
Source organism: Argiope argentata (assembly GCA_026289955.1). Classification (NCBI taxonomy): domain Eukaryota; kingdom Metazoa; phylum Arthropoda; class Arachnida; order Araneae; family Araneidae; genus Argiope; species Argiope argentata. The sequence goes on from JAOUZG010025633.1 coordinate 7,305,721, forward strand.
ATAAAATTAGTGGGAGATTTATTTATTTTTAATAAATGTAAATAAATATTGTTTTCTGTACTTATTAATTTATTGCCAGTCATTTATAAATGAGAAATGCAAGTACGTTTATAAGTTTTAAAATTCCCTCTTAAAATTTTTGAATGCATTAAAATTTTTAAATTTCTAAAACGTCACATTCATGATGAAAAAATTCTGAAAAGCACTAAATTAAATACAGATTTAGGAAATTTAGACTTTCTTAACCAATATTTAGCATTCATAAAAAACGCCTTACCTTTTCTTTCACGACAATTAAAACGAACTGATTGACTTATATTTTAGTTAAGAGTAACGATATATCCTTAAAATAAACTAATCTCCTTCAAAAAAAGAAAAAAAAAACTTTAACCTGTTTTTTTTTTTCTCATAATATAAATCTTATATTGAACAATGTCCTTGGGTTGAAAAAATATATATAATTTTTAATAATGATATTTACTAAAATGCTGAAACATTTTTAAACATTTTAATGGATCAATAAAAAAATTTCATTTGTCATTTTAAATTCTTCAAATCGAATTAAATATTTTAATATCATTTATTTTTGCTAATGATGTTATATTATTTAATTTTCATGATATTTTAACTCTTGTTCATAATGTATACGCTTTGTATTCGGTAACTATTATCAAAAGAAATCGAAGGCTTGTTATTTGAAAGAAATTATAATTAGTTTTTACCTTTTACAAAATCACTCTGTGTATTACTATCAAATTTTACACTATTTATTAAGGCTCTAAGGAATTAATACTAAATTCTGTGATATGATGAAATACAATATAAAGAAATAGTATTTTACAGTAAATTTAACATTGTTTCGTCTGATACCCAGTTTATGACGATATTTCGCCTCATTGTCTTTTAACATCTTGCGCTATAATGGCATTATAGATACGTGCGCCGGCTTTCTGGTACAGAGGTAGCGCGTCTTCCTCGTGTTCTGAGAGTCCCGGTTTGGGCTTAGTCGATCTTCTGTGTGATGTGTGACTGTACCCCCTCCCCGTAAAAAGGGTTTGCGCAAGCAAACGTGGTGTGTGTGTAGCTAAGTCGTTCTCTTGGCCCTAGTTGGCGCTACTTCACAAACAAGAGGCACTTTTTGCGGCTATGTCAGCGGGGGCTTGTCCATTACAAGTGCCATTAGTAGCATCAACAACAACAATAGATACGTGCAACGAATTATTGAAATTTTAGTATTTAAATCATCAATTAAGTGTAAGTATTAAGTAATTTAAAAGACAGACATTATTTCGAAAAACTCCAACATTTCAAGGATCTTTTCTCTTAAAAAGTGAAAGAAATATTAATATACCCTATAGAATGTACCAAATTAGATCGTTAAATTAATTAACAGCTCAAGAGATGAAAGAATTCCATTGTTCATTATAACGAGTAACAATAGTAGACTTGTTTGCGCATATTGTTACAAAAGCGGATGGATGCACTGAATGGACTGTAAAATTCTTAGTTTCATTATTTTCCTTTAAAAAATTATGCAAAAAAATGTAACATTATTTTACTTCTGAAGTATGTAGAAAAAAGTCTTTGAAGTGAGAAAAAAAAAGTATTGACTCCTGTTGTAAACTGTTAACCCTTTGCCATTCTGTCTATGAAATCTTCATACTTTGAATATCTTTCAACTACTTTTAAAATTCTGTATATAACTGAATGAATTTTTAAAATATGCTCCCAGAATCGAAAGGCATGATGCGTTTCCACCCAGCTGTTATCTGCAGATATTTTAAATTTGATGGGGGAGGGGGAATTTAGACTAGATTATATATATAATGAAATTAAAGCTTAAAGTATTCTTAATAACCACATTTTTTTTTTTTTTTTTGTATTCCAATTATGAAACTTTTTAAAAATATAATTTTCGAAATTTAGTTTGACACAAAATTACTTCGATAATTTTGTTTGACTAAGACAATTGCATATAATAAGGTTTGATTTCGTCATTTTTCTTTTCGAGAGTGTTGCGCAACGTATAATCTTGCAGATCTTATACTTGCCTATCAACATTAAATTTCGTTATAAACTAAAGAAATAAAAAGTTCACTAAATTTTTTAACGTTACTTATCGTATTTAATAAAAAAAATATGTCTCTTTTATTCGTTTTTAATTTTTTTAACCGGCTCTTAAGTGTAGAAGTTTATTAGTTCCATCAAATAAATGTAGTTGTAAATTCTATTTAGAACTTATCTCGGAGAATCGTCTGCTAGATTCTTCTGCTTTGCATTTTTCATGAATTATTGAAAAGTCTTTTTCGTGTTAGCTAATGAACATGTCAGCATTTCTCTTTAATTTAAAGGGGTTTTATTGTAGACTGCTTAATGGAAATCCGATCGAAAAACGATTACGTCATCAATGTGAAAACTCGTAATGAGAAATAACTGTGCGGATGGCCTTTATTGTCAATTAAGAGATACTTTATGGGGAAAAGAACTTTTTTAATTGCAAATTTCAGTGAAAGTTAATGAGCGATTGCAGTCATCAACTTGCATCATTAGATGGAGAAATCCGATATTGATCCAGTATTGTCTTCCAAACTAAGGCTTTTTATTAAATACGAAATCTCCCTTCAGCAGCATGAGAATTTGAAATTTTCAGCTACTGGCAGAAACTTCATAATTCAAAAAATTTGTAATGTTTTCGGGATCTTTTTGCTGCACGATTCAAAGAAATCTTATTAACATAAATTAGGATTTTCGGAAGATTAAATTCTTTTATTTTGATGTCGATGCTTTAAAAAAAAACTTTTTTTGGTCAGTTTTTATAAAATACTGAATTAAGAAGTGTCTAGCTCAGTGTTTTATGGTGGCTTGAAATCGAGATGGATTCATTTGAAGATGCAGAGAGAAAACTCTTAAGCGACAAGAGGAGCATTTGTTTTATTCTCTGCAGCTCCAAAAGAAAAGTGTGTGTGTGTGTGTGTGTGTGTGTGTGTGTGTGTGTGTGTGTGTG
>JAOUZG010025633.1:7308734-7350821 GCA_026289955.1 Argiope argentata
TGTGTGTGTGTGTGTGTGTGTGTGTGTGTGTGTGTGTGTGTGTGTGTTGTGACCATGTTGTTTCTTTATGTTGTTTTAAAACAGCACATTTCAATTGAGGTTTTCCACCCGAGCTATTTTTAAACAATGAGGCTGCTCACGCAGATTGTGGTTGATATTATAAAATTTTATAAAATTAGAATAGGGACGGGAATAGATTGGATGTGCAACGATATCAATGGAAACTCAATATTAATATCATGTCCCGTCTTATATTATCAAAATAATGTATTAAAATCAAGGTGAAAAAATAGTCGTTGCAAAATGAATTTGTTATGCATATGTAATGGGAAATTTCTGTTTACCAAAATAATGTATTAGTGTAAAATAAAATTAAAAAAAAAGTTGTGGCAAGATGAATTTGATATGCGTATAAAATGTAAAATTTCTGACCTAAAGAGATTACTAAAAATCAATTTTCTTCTAAATAGAGAAAAATCGAAGAAAACAGATGTTTTTTTTTAAATATCAAATAATTGTTAATTTGTCTTAAATTGCATTAAAAAATGCTATAATTTCTGTCTATTCATTTTGAATAGGTGGACATTGAGGAATAATTTTTGTTCCCACTTGTTGAATGCGTGGTGCCGAGAGCTTTCTTGTGAGCCGCCGACATTTAGAAAACCGTCTCTGGTTGCGATGCAGGAGACTGAAAATAACCGATTTTTGCTCGTTGTTTTGGATGGCGGCCACGGGCTCCGGGATGAACTACTCCTTACAGTGACGTTATGCAAGAAGCACGCTCGCGTAGGCACCCGGGGCTCTCACTTTTCCCATCTTGTCACTCTTCTTTTGTAATCGTCGCTTTTGATGGAATTTCTGCTGATGCGTCGACTTCCGATTTGATGATCATTAAGGGTTTTTGCCGTGCTGCCATTCGCATCGGGAAAATATCTAATGCCGGAACTGAACCTTAAAAACATTACATCCTGTCTGTGTTCGGAGCTGTTATTAATATTCATTACGTAGAAATTTCACGTTTCAATACAAAGATTCTAAAATTAAATAATGTCGGAACTGTAAAAGTGAGATTCTGGGTATTGGGTACCGCGAAGTCATTCGCAGCCTTTTATTTTTCAGCATTCTTTAAGATCTTGTTATTTATATAGAAATTGATTGATATCGAAATTCAGAATCAACAAAAAATAGAAATATAATAGTTGATTATAAGAATCAATTCGAAAAGAAATTGTATTTCTTGAAATATGATCAAATCCGCTGCTAGAAAGATATTGGCTCTAATAAGTTTCATTAAAACAATTTTTTAAAAACATTTTTAATTTGTGTTCTGAAAAAAAGTGATTTTTAATGTTCATTGTTTAATAGTTTTATTTTTAGTGTGTAATTTATTATGTTAGAGCATGATATTATTTTGGAGAATGAGTTTTCTGGAGCCAACAAAAATCCTTAGGTGGAAATTTAAAAAACCTGTAATCGAAAAATTGAAATTTTATTACCTGCATGAGCATCTCCAAAAATCAAATTTTCATAACGTGTTGCCAAAAACTCTGATTTAAAAAATAAGTTAATGACCTTTAAATAATGACCAAATAAAACATTTAAAAAATGTCATTTTGAGCATATGATTATATGAAATGAAATAAATAGGAAATGGGATTTTTTATAAACAATAAATGTGATACAAAGTTCTTTTGGGTCGTTGGCGATACCAAAGTGACTCCTTCAATGAAACCATTAAAATGAATAAAAATATAATCTAACCTGCACGATCACGTGGTGCTTGGCCGTTCAATAAAAGATGTTCTGACATGATACATTGAATAATGCATAGCAGATTTCATTTTTAGCTTTATTTTTTAATATTTTTGTTTTTACGCATTGCAAATTGTCTTCTCATGAGTAAAATTTTGTTATATAACAATAAAGTTCGTGACTAGGATTAAGAAGGAAACCTTATAGAAAAATTCGGTCAAGTATGATTTCTTTCTAGAATAAAAATTATAAGTGGTATAAGAAAAACGAAAATTCCAGCTGTTCTGTAAGTAACAATAATAAAAAAATCATGAACAGGCGAAAACTTTCATCAGCAGCTCTCTATATAGAAACTCTCGATATAGAGAATGAGCAATCCTTGTGGTTAAAGAAATGATTGTCAGACGTACGAAATGAGTGCTAAAATAAGAAGTTCGGAACTTATATATGCGAAGAATTTTTATGAGATTTATTAAGCTACTACATTTATATGATTTTATAAGTCACTTCTGTATTAGGGATATAACACTTTTATAATAAAACAAAATATGCAAAACAAGGGAAATTAAGCGGTTTTATGGAATTTATGTTGTCCTTAATAGAGATCAAATGACAAGACAAAAAGAGGAAGAAAAACTGAGCAATCAAACACGATATATACCAGAAAAAATTGAAACCGATTTTTTTCTTCACTTTCTAATGCTCTAGAATTTTCAAATTCATATGTTCTCAAATAACGGTAAAGCATTTCAATAACTTTAAAAATAAAATATGAATATTTCGTAATAAAATTTTATCCTTTTGGGTCTTTTCATTTTAAAGTTATCTAGTTAAATTATACTCGGACAGTCGGAATAAATTTCATTAGTTTAGCTCAAAACGTTTTTGATTTATTTTTGTTACAGGCAGATTGACAGACTTGATATATATGGCTCCGGGAAGTCAAAAAAGGCAGACTCATTTAATTATCGAGTGTTTCGTTTTTTTTTTCTATACTTTGTATACGAGAAAAAAATTGAATGGAAATTGAACGTGTGTGTGTGTTCAATGTTTTTAGTGGGGAAAATATTGATTTCAAAGATTATAAGTTATCAGTAATTCAATTAAAATATAATAACATGTGTTTAAGTGATGTCCCCGAAACATGTCTTCTAACCTACGCAATAAAAATAATATCCCCCTCTCTCACACACTAGTATTTTGTGATTCGTCGTGTTGTGAAGAATAGCAGGTGTGCATTTTGAGCCCCTATTTGTAGATGGAATAGAACCAGAATGTGACATAAAATTTTTGATTTAGAATCAAGATCAGTTACAAATTCTCAATTATCTAAAGCTCTGCATGTTTAAGTTACAACGTGCATGTATAAGAGCAGGCCGAAAGACAATCAATTCATTGATGTATTTGGCTCAAAATGTGATACAGAACTGTATTTATCTTCCGTCCCCCTCCACATCAACGATGGTACCTCAGATTTGGAAATGAGGAATTAAGGTATAATGCTTGGTTTACACCGCCTTGATTTGTATAGAAATAGAGTATAGGTGAGTGATGCATGGCTATCCCTTAGCGATGACCGGATATGCCTCCTACATGAGGGGTTGTACCGTGGAATGTGATACCTTTTAGGATTCAACTAATATTTCAGCCGATGTCGTAGCTCTCCGATCATTCAAAAGCTTTGTATGCCTTCGAACGAGTTACTTTTGACTGTAGATCTTTGCTTAAGATGATAAAATTCCGTATCAATTTCTGATTATCTGTATATACCGTTTTTTAGTCATGTTAAATTGTATTTGTAAAAACAAGTAGACAGGCTGATATCATTTCGTTCAAAATTTAATAAAAACTAAGGGATTTTGGTTTAATGCTCTTACAGACAGGCAGACAGATAGCTCACAACAGAATCTTACACTAATATAATATCCACCTCATCCCCAATATACGCAGAAACACAATTCAAAAATTTGTGCTTCGGGTTCAGGAGGTCTAAAATGTGGATATTTCTCGAATTCGAAGGTTTTGACGATTATAAAACTTTCTTTTCGTATATCTTCATATACGAGGAAGTTAAAGGATCTCATTTATTTGTTTAATTATTTTTGAAATGAAATTCAGTTTAACGCAAGTTTATCAACATTTATTTTACATGAACATAATACGAAATTAAAGTTTTAAATTGTTGCAATAACTACTTGTTTCGGTCCCTACGTAATTAAGTACAACTTTTGAAATAATGAATCATCTTTTTAAAATGACAATTTTCCATTTGCCTTGATAAAAGCTTGCCAACTTCTTTGTAAGTTCACTGTCTTGCATTCGTAAAATTTCTATCGTTATCCCTTATCGTTAAAAATGCTGGACCAAATACTATCTTCTTGCGTCATTATCATTCTGATTTTTACCATTCAGAGGGTTCAATAAAAATAAATGATAATTTGAATTCAAAATCGATGTATCATTACTTCTGGATTAAATTTATTGTTAAGGGTAAATTTCCTTTTAAAGTGCATAAATATATGCAGGATTTTCAGAAGCCGAAAAGAAATATGATTTTTGGACGCTTTGCCTATCGAGAATATTTTTCCATAGATTAATTTATCTAATTTGCCTAATTGTTTCCTTCAGAATGATTCATTGAACAAATCAGTTGGGGATTTGAAAGCAGTTTAAAGCATACAAAAGCTTTATAATTTTAGCAATCTAATGGCGTAATATCCCTTTAAAGAACTTTAGTTTTCTTTAGTTTGGGATGGCTCTTTATATTTTCTACCAGATTTTTTCAATTTATGTTAAAATAATCAATTTATTCTTCACTCTTGTTTATCATTCGTTTGAAAAATTTCTATGTCATTTTCAATAATTTCTGTGATATAAATTGAAGATTTTAATCTCTGTTTGCATTGAATTTTCCCTCAGTTAAAGTCAAATTCAACTATCGAACATTTAAAAAAATCCCAGCTTTTGCAAATGCCTGTTGATGGTGGAGATCTTTTCTAATCTCTTATACTGAAATATGACAATGGGGATTTTTTTGTTTGAATTCTAGTCATCATCTATATCAGCCGAACGAAATTAGACGAACTATTTGTGACAAGAGAGATAGCTTAATTTTTTTATGTCAAAACTCCACATATCTCTTTGCTCATATCCTTTTGTAAATAAATAAAATAAAATATATAAGATTAGTAAAATAAAGATATAATAATAATAATATTTCTTTTTCTCATATTAAACTCCGTATTAAACTAAAACACCATGCAAGCAACTTAAAATAAAATCTCTTGTAGCTTACTTTAAAAAAAAAAAAGTTAAAGTGTAGGATAATTGGCATCAAATGAATGATAAATGGTTTTTGTCAATCGAGTGATTGGCAGAAATCATTCAGTAAAGGTAGCTTTCGTTTGTAGAAGCGCAATTATTTATCCATCAATCAACTAATTTCTGGTTTACTTATATTTGTTTTAAAGTTAAAATAAATTCGGATGATTTAATATTCTAAATTATGGAGACAAGTGTTGAAAGTTTGTTAGTAAAAAATATATATATATGACGAAAAAATTCAGATCGGTGAAAAAACTATGAGATATAGCCGACATTATTTTGAAGAAATTATTGCTCTTTAGTGGTAGGAAAATCCTATTCGATTTTGCTTAGTATTCAAATTATTTAATTTCTTTCAATTCTTTTTTTTCTTTCAATCTTGGCAATTAGTTATGTGTTTTGGGGATTTTATTTAAATTTTTTTGTCGCAGGCCTTTTTCTTGAAATGGCATTGAAATTAAATTAAATATTTATTCATTGTAATAAAATGAATCAATTTTAGAATTTTAATTAAAATGGTATGGTTGGGACTTCTAACGTCAGATACATTCCTTTAATATTTTTATCGTGAGAAGTTTTATTTCTAACGTGAGTAAACCGTTACAAAGTGCTAATGGTTTGTTAAGTCAAGCTTTATTTGTATTTGTATTATTTTTTATAGTGCAAATAAGTAAACAATTATCCCTTAAATGTGTTGAATGCGTCTATCTTAGAAGAAGAAATTAGAATAAAGAAAAGAAATGTACTCAATATCGGATTTCCAATCGTAGTGTGAAATCGTGTAAATTTTAATCTATGGCAATATTTTGGCAATATGGCAATATTCAAGCAACCAATATCGACTATTTTATACATATGAACAATATAATGTTTTGTGATTAAGGATCTGTTAAGCAAATTACGAAAATCTTTTGTTTAATACAGTCCCTAGTACCACAAATGAAGGGGGGGACTTAATACTCTGACATTTTAAACGAAAAAAAAAATCACTTTTTTATGATTGAATGATTTAGTTATAAAGCCTTGAGTTTCCTCTTAGTGGAGGCTCTAATGGGCTGTAGTTTTTTTATTGGAAGAGCAGTCAAAACTCATAATTTGGAATGGAGGTACAGCCCCGTACCCAACTAAATAATGGGACGTTTAAAATGATAGGATGTCGAGATCATGAAACCTTTTCACTTAGCTTAACCCTTTTGGCCCTCCCGATGGCATTCGCCACCGCGGTATTTTTTAAGCTCTTCGTTTTCATTTCTTTTCAATCTTGACTGTGGCTTTTGCCACAACTTCCTCTTTCCTATACCCTTGGTGAAAATGAAATGAAAGGTGAGTATTCTCTTTGTGACTTTTATCACTAATTTACATCCATTTTTTATACCACGATTTTAAAATTTTGGACTGAAAGAGTTAACTTATTTTACATTTGTGAAATTGGAATTTTGAATCAACTTTTGTCTCTCTTCGTGTATAAAATCAAAGTTTTATACATGTGTGTTCTCGTTGATAGGGCATTAGTTTTTTTTTTGAAACCTAATTAATAATTAAAATTTATAAATAATTAAATTTTGTATCTGTTCCATTGGGGCTTCTGGTAGTGAGTGGGTTTCAGATACATTAGATTTTGTGATAAAAGTAAAAAAATTCTGCCGTTTGGTACATTAATAAAAATATTTTTAATAACTATTTGCAGTTAACATTATTTAAATGTAACTAATGGAATGAGAAGGCTATATAAAAACTTCGAATTTGTATTTTTTAAATTAATTTATTAATTCAAACAGAATAAAAAATAATAATATATTTCTTTTAAAGCTTTTGTATGTATACTTATCTCTAACAGTTATAAATTAATTTTTCGTTAACTGTTAGAATTGACAATCTGCACATAATTATGTCATCCATTAAGAAAACTTCTTACCTCCTTCACAAAACTTATTTAACATTTTTTTTAACTTCTTAGTTATTTTATTATTATTATTATTTTCCAATTTAAAGAATAACTTAAAAATTTTCGTTTCCAGTTTTTGCGAGACGAACTTCAGTACGAGAATGGACGGCACAAGGAAAGGCACAAAGAATTCCACGGGGATGATAAATACATCAATGTTGATGAACTATGGCAGGCGTGGAGAATATCAGAAGGTAAAGTTTATATAGATTTTTTTGAATTCTTCCTTTATTTTAGATTATGAGTATGATTCGATTGATGTTTTTCGTCACATCGTTGTTAGTAAATCCAGGGGAAAGTATTTTATAAATCAGTTAACGATTTTCCCCCCTACTTCCTTGTAAAAGTATTGCCATGGTCAAAAAATTCATACTCGAGATTTTTGACGACTTCTCCCCGTTATAGGCATCCCTGAGTTTGAAAAATACATTTTTCTAAAATGTCCATTTGTTTGTTTGTCTGTAACAAAAATACCTTGAAAATGCTTTACTTTATATAGATGAAATTTCATATATAGTCTTTGCTCCAAATTTGTAGATTTCTATTAAATTTTGAGCAAAATCATTTTTAGGAAGTCTGTCTGTCCAACTGTTTTGATATAAAATAACACGATAATTACAAAATGAAAAGAGCTAGATTGATAAAATTCGATACGCGAAGCTAAAATCTATGATGTGCACACGTACCAAATTTTTAGCCAAATCAATTGACAGGTTTCCTGTCTGTATTTACAGAAAATTGTAAATGAGGTAATTTGAAATTGCAGTGACTTAAATAAATCAAATTTGGTGAGGGATTTTGTCACTACAAATGCAGTTTTGTGTCGAGTTTTTACTTCAATCAGCCGAGAAAAATGTGTCTAAAATACGAATTCGAATTTCGGAGACTATTAACAGGTATTAATAGTCAATTAACTCGCCAAAGATGACATGTATTCAGAAAAAAATGCTGAATTCTCGTCAAGAAATATTTTATAACTATTGTACGCCATTGCCTTGTAAGGCGTCCTCTGCTATGAAAAGTTTATTAAAGACTAGGCGAGAAAATTGTTGGGAAACTACACTCGCGACCGGGATGGCCTGGTTGGTAGAGGGTTGAACTTGTACTCCTTAAGTTACGGGTTCGAAGCCCACCGGCCAAAAGATTCCCCGAGTGTATGGCGACTGGCGCTCGTTAAATCTGTTCGTGGTCGCAAAGTCCTCCATGTCGAGAGTAATAACACTGGGGGTACTGGGTCAGAGATGATCGTTCTCTGTTCCAGGTCTAAATTACGATCTGAGATGAATGAATGAATTTGCATGAATGAAGTCCGCCCCCTAAAAAGGGTTGTGACGTGTAAATAGCTAAGTCATACTCTTGGTCCAAGATAGCACTACTTGTAAAACAAAGAGACGCATTTCTCAGGCTTAAATCATCTGCTGATCGTATCAGCGGGGGCTTGTCCAAGGCAAGTGCCAATAGTCACAACACACCCGCTGGTTTAGATAGGAACAGTAAAAAGTGTCAAATAATAAGAATGTTTACTTAATGTGATTTTTTTGAGGAAAAAATTGAATTACAAGGATTGAATGCCTTGCTTAAAAATAGTTAATAAATAAACAAAAACTCGCTGTCTTAATTTATGAAATGAAGTTGTGTTTTGTGTAATTTAATGACGTATGCCATATACCTTCAAAATATGTCGTAACTAAAATTTCCGGTTGATAAGTCATCAATGTTTTTGTTTTCTTCTTCTTTTTTCTGCCTTCATCTTCTGAATATTTGAGGAGGAAAGTGTTTAGTTTTCACGGGATGGTTCGTGTAACTGACAAGAATGGATTGTACTTATTCAATGCCGTTTGCTTCATTACTCAGAATTGTGGCGTAATATTGAAACGACATTGTATCTCTTCAGAGCTGTAAACAAAAGCGCTTCGATCTAGGAGCTATATTCGGTATCATTGAAGGAGTGGTAATAAAGAATTATGCAATAGTAAGAGCCAGATTTAAACTAGAATTTTGTTTCATTCTATAGATTAAAATGGAGGAGGGAGGGAGGCTGGAGCCGTTCAATATAATTTCCGCTACCCGTTAATTCTGAATGTTTTATGAGAATTCACACTGTCTGCATTCTCAAATATTTAAATCTGCTTTTGAAAAAATCCTCTTTTTTACATGGCATTATTCATTAAAGATATTCAAATTGATCTATTAAAAGAAAATAAATAAAATTTATACAAAGCGCAATAGTTGACATTAACGCAAATAGTTGTCTATTGATCATTTTTACTTAAAGTTTTCTTTTAATTTAAATTTTGTTATTAAAGAGATATCTAGTTTTCTGTGTCACTGTTTTTTGTTTACTTCTCGCTTCTTTTTCTAAATGTGAAGGTTTCGTAAAAACATATATGCATTATTACAAAAACCATCAAACCGTGTTTGTTCGTTTTTTAGCTAAAAAAAGTATAATTAAAAAAACAAAGCAAAATATTGCAGTTTGCAAGAAATTTCTATGAATTTAAACAAGCAAATAAAGAAAAATATTTGGAACATTTAAAAAATGCTATAATTAATCAAATAATAAATTTTATGAAAAAAAATGGAACTTACTTTTCAATAGCCATTAGCCGGGAAAAGAATCTGAATTATAATAACTGCGATTTAAAATTGAATTATAAAAGTATATAATTAGAAAGCAAATACTCACTACCACATTATAAAATATGTCAATTTGAAAACTGTGTATGAAAATATTATACTGTGCAAAATTTATCTAATGAAACTGAATAGCAAGCAAAGAAACAAATGAAACATCCCTTCATTCAACGAGCTTGAGTTGGAGAAAATATTCTAACATTTCATTGAAAAAGATTGAAAATTTGTTTTGGTGTTAATGTTAAATCAGTTTTACTAATCACAAGTTTCACAATAGTAAGAAAAAGATAGCTAAATTAATTCATGAAATAACAATAGTGAAGGCAATCATCGTTTTTATTGTGTCCTAACATAGTTTTATACAAAACATTAAAAAATTGTCGTATTTCAGTTAATTAAAAATAATATTCCCTGATAATAATAGCTATATCTGTAATCAGCATTTCATTTAAAGGTCATTTCGCTTTCTTTTTCCTACTGATTTCCTTTCGTCCTATATGATTCATTCGAATGAAACCAGGGTACTTCGTACACACGCTTTATTATCTATTAGGAAGTTGACCATCTTCAAATAGCATAAATAGACCATTGATGCCCTTGATTCCAGAGTTTTCTGCATTTCATTTGATGTTCTGATCTGCAATTTAACTTTTTTATGTTCTTCCATATGATTTCCAGAATGAGCAATTGGTTGGGAGGATTAGTGATTACAATTATTCAATAATTCCCATCTCAAACTATTCTTCGAACCACTTACAAAAAGTTTCCAATCATCTATTTCTTAGTCTCTTTCCTTGTTGAAAAGAATCTGAAGAATATTATTGCAGTATTTTAATTCTCTCTATGGATTAAAGAATGTTCTTGATTCAGTAGGTTCAGTAGGTTTTATCGTGAAGCAGTGAGCAATTTCCCTTGCTTTAATCTAAATATTAAAACTTTTAAGCGTTTCTTTGATTGAGCTTCTTATACGAAATCGTTGAGTTTTCTTAGAATTGCTATGATGGAGAAGGCTTTTTCTTGAGAATGTACGGTATTTTAAAAATTAAGTCCGACTTGGTAAAAAAAAACACACACACACAAATCAGTTTTGTATTTAGCGATAGCAAGATAAAATTTCCTTGGGAATTGAAAAGAAAATTTTGTTAAACAATGTATTATATTTTTATCCAGACAATCTTTTTACTGGGAACTTAAATAGTTTTTAAAAGAGATTAAAAACAGAAAATTTCATCATTACTGACTTAAAAAATTTTTCTAATATAATTACTACAAAACATTTTAAATTCAAAAGATTTATTTAAAAAGTTTTATAGTTCATGCATTTATTTGTTTTCATTTTATTTATCTTGATCTGCAATATTGTATTTCACAAATCTTTTTTTTTCTTTTTTTTTATCATGTCAGAATATGATGTTGTTTTTGAGATGAGATTTTTGGTATCGACAAAAATCCATAGACGAAATATTAAAATTTTGTTATCTGCACGAGCATCTCAAAAAATCAGCTTTTAATAACGCGTTGCCATTCCATTTACAAAAGCTCTGATTTAAAAAAAATAAGTTAATGACTACAGCAAATAAAACCTAGAAAAAGGTCATTTTGAGCATGTGATTATATGAAATGAAATAAATAGGAAATGGAATATTTTTAAACAATCAATGCGAGGCAAAGTTTTTTTTTTTTTTTTTTGGATCGTTTGCAATACTAAAGTGACTCATTCAATGAAACCCTTAAAATGAATAAAAATATAATTTAACTCACACGAGCACGTGGTGCTTGGCCGTTCAAGAAATGATGTTCTGACACGATACAATGAAATATGCATTGCAGATTTCATTTTAATCTTTTTATTTTTTCCCAAATCTCGCAGATAATCATGTAAGCAATAGAAATTTTTTATGCAATAAATGCACTCCTGTTTCAATTTCCGTTTTAGAATTATTTCATAAAATATTTGAATATATTCGGCTTCCTTTAGTATCGGAAGTTTTTGATCGGATTCTTTTATTAGTTCCTTAATCGTGAGTAAAATTCCATGGTTTTGTTTGAAGGTCTTCAGCAGAAGATCACCATATTTGTGAACGTTTTCAACATATTTGTCTTCTTGTTGCTGAGGCTCTGGCCTTGGTTTATAACGTTTCACTTCAGCCCAAATTTATGACTCCGGTTGAAATTATTGAGTCCGTGTCAAAATAATCCTAGTGTAGCTTCGATCTTAACTAATCTATTGAAGATTATACCAATTAAAGAAACTGTAGTTTTTCAATCTGATGTCAAATAATGGTTTCATGAAATAAATGTATTATTGTAATGAATCATGGATGTAAGGCAGCATCAACGAATATGACGGATGAATTTAATTATAATTAACAGCTAAATTTAGAAAAAAATTATGAACTTATAACCACTGCACTATTTTTATTCGTTATTTTAATATATCACATGATGCCTGTAACATTTTTCACCAGTTTGTATTGTTTTTGACATAACTCTTTCTCTTTGTTGTAGTCTGCTAGAAATATTTGATTGTGTGCTTTTTCCAGGTATTTCAGCTAACTTTCCTGTTAGTCGATGTATCGTGTGATATCGCCAAAAGTTTTTCGCAATTCCCGTGTAAATTGTTGCCAGGAAGTAATTTCGTCCTTGTCGTTTCATACCATTGTTCAACGATTCCATCCATGTAAATGTAATCACATGAAAGACATGACTTCTTATGCTAACTACTATTTTTCTGTACTGTATCATAGTCTCCCCATTTACTCTTGCAGGAATTATACAACTAAATAATATCGCAATGAATCGTGACATCATATTTAATACTTCAAAGAATTCATTAAAACATTTCAAAAGATGTTCAAGAATGTTTTTAAATACAAGTTTCATCGCAGGGTACCGATATTAAATATATATCAGGTACGAGAAAACTTCTGTCATTCTTTCTGGAAGACAAAAAGGAGAAGGGAAAAAAAGCTCGTGAACGGAATAAAAGATAGCAACAATTATAAACCATTTAAAATTCAGATTATATATTTTTACTTGGAAAGTTGAAGCAATGCTATTGTTCTTGTTGCAGTCTGCATAAATGTTGCAACAGTTAATGTCATCACTTACACTGAAGAGGAAAATGAGTGTAGTTATGATGAATTATTGATAAAGATGCATTCTTTTGTAATCATATTTAGGGTCATTATAGTATTATGCTGCTCCCTATCATTACTGTTAAAATTTGATTTCAAGGTCATTTCTCAGAACTTTAAATTCAGAAGTAGTAACACTTTATAATAAGTTCCTTATAACTTCATATAACTCCATAAAAAAAAAAAGATGATCTAGATTCTTATCGTATAATTAATGTTTTAAAAAGTCTTATTTCTATAAAATGAAGAATAAAATAAATAAGCATATTTGCTTTTAATATTTGTATGAGAACGATATTATTGATCGATTTCTTTAATTGAAATTCGTGTTATATATATTTAAATAAAACGGAATATTTTTATTTATTTTGTTTTCAGTGCACAATTGGACGGTTGATCAAACTGTGGAATGGCTGATTACGCAGGTTGAGCTACCACAATATGAGCACAATTTTCGCAACAATGGAGTGAATGGAGCAGCTCTTCCTCTGTAAGTCACAAAAAAAAAATTTTTTTTTCTGTATGAATTTTTTTGCTCTGCATGCTGGGATTTCCTCTGTAAGTCACAAAAAAAATTTTTTTTTCTGTATGAATTTTTTTGCTCTGCATGCTGGGATTTTTTAAGTTGTGTATGTACAGAACATTCATCTTATGTATACTTTAAAAAATTAATCCGAAATTTAGAAATATTTAAGCCGGCTTTCTGGCGCAGAGGTAGCGCGTCTTCCTCGTGTTCTGGGAGTCCCGGTTTGGGCAGGGTTTTTCTTCTGTGTGCTCTCTGTGAGATGTGTGAATGCCCCCCCCCTGTAAAAAAGGGTTGTGCAAGCGAATGTGGTGAATGTATAACTAATTCGTACTCTTGGCCCTAGTTGGCGCTACGTCACAAACAAGAGACGTTCCTTTCGGCTTAAATCTGCTGCTGTATCAGCGGGAGGCTTGTCTAATATGGCAAGTGCCATAAGTAACAACAACAGAAATATTTAAATACAGCTTATTGGCTGCTTTAAAAACTGATCTCTGCATAAATATTATTGTTATTATTATTTGCATTTTCTTTTTCTTTTTAGTTATTAATCTCATCCGTTTTCCACTAAATTAAAATCTTCATTTTCCCTCTCTTTTTAGCTTAGCTCAAAACACCCATAATTTCATTTCACACAACCTTGGCATCAAAGATTCTATTAGCAAGCAAAAGATAGCGCTGAAAGCTATGGATGTTGTTCTCTTTGGACCTCCTAAATGTAAGTAATTTTGGTTTTGAATTTCTGGCTTATAATTTTTTAAAAATAATAAATGATTTTTTTTACTGTACAATGGATGATATTTAGTATATGGAATATTTAATAAAAGTACTTTTTAATGTATATGATTTGGTTATATTACCAACTTCAAATTTTGCAAATCAAAACGGTTATTTATTTTTGAAATACAGCATTACAGTTAAATGTTATTAATGCTAAGAATAGCTTTCAACATAAAAAATAATTTGTAAAAGTTATGTTTTTTTTTTTTACTAAAAAGCTGCATTTTTTTAGCTGTAAAATTGTTGAATTGGAAAGCTAATTTATAATATCACGCTGTGTAACTAAACTAATTATTAAATGCTAAAATCAGATGAATTCTCCATTTATTTAGTTTAAAAACACTGTATGTACTTAAGCTTCTAAAATTAGAAAGCTCGATAGTTTCATTTTAATAGTTTTAATTTCCTTTTCGTAGGTGTAATTTTAAATTCTAAAATTATTTTGTTGAATTAAAATTCTAAACTAATTTAAATTCTAAAATTATTTTGTTGAAGTGATATTGTAATACTTTATTTTGTGGAATTTAAAAGTGTCCTTATTTGTTCTACTTGGCTACTAATCATTATTTTCCAGATCGCAACTATTACAAAGACGTCTTTCTTGCCCTTTCCTTGCTGATTGCCGTGGGTGGTTGTTGGTTTGCTTATGTGCAGCACAAGCGTTCACAGACACACATGGTCAAGATGATGAAAGACATGGAAGCCCTCCAGAAAGCCGAAGATTCTCTCTCTGATCTCCAGAAAGAGTAATGGCACCCACTAATAGTAGCTCTTAAGACTGTGAGAAAGTGCTTTGAATATTTCAATTTTTCAAATGCATTAGAATTTTTATAACTCTAAAACATGCCAAATTTTAAAAAAATGAAATTCTTCAAGTCTAAAATCTGTTACTCCGTTTAAATATTTCAAAATCGTTCTTATTTAGACAGTTTTTTGCTATACGACTAAACTAGAGTTATGAAAATTCCGTTATATTATGCGATATCTGTTTAACCAGGAAAAGATAAAGGATGTACTTTTAGACCTGCTATTCACGATAATCCCACGCCAAAAAGGACGTCAGTCTGAAAGTATTTTCGTAATCAGCGTGAAGAACAGGTCTCATGCCCAACTGTTTAATTTTTCATTTTCTACTATTAGCTCATACTCTCCTTATCTATATATATATCTTGTTCAAATTTTCAATCTTTAATAAAATAACTTTGATTCCCCACTCAAGTTCAACTAAATTTTTTTAACTTGGAATGAATGACATTTGATGTTACTGCAGTATTTTCAAATACGAATTCATTAATTTTTTATTAATTAATTTAAAACTAACTTTAGTGCCAAAAATCTTCATTTCCTCGTCAACAAATAAGTAACGAACGAGTTTGTTTTTTCCACACACTAATGAGGTTAGGCTTTACATTGTTTTCGGCCGATTATTTCAAACGATTTTCTTTATTTCATAATGTTTGATGCATTTAAAATTGAAAATTGTTAATGAATCGATTCTTCCGATTCCTTTCGAATTAAAATAATACAGAGTAAAGAAAATTAAATATTAGGTATTCTATTACCCCAACTGGCGTAAAAAATTCGTGCATTCCCACAATTGGCTTTCAATCCTCAATTGGCGTTGAAAATTCAACGCTAGTATAATTTTTTGATAAAATATTTATAGTAATTTTGATTGTTATGCTGAGGTAGTCGGGTTAATAGAATGACGGAATAGTCTGATTGTCAGATTCGCATCCCTTGGGCTAAGAGTTCGAACTTGCCAGCCGAAGACTCTTCACAAAGTTCTCTATATTGAAAGTAATACCACTTGGAGTACTAGGGCAGAGGTGATTGTTCTCTGTTTCAGATCTTAATTACGATCTGAGGATGAATGAATGAAATGCTTGAATGAAGTCCACCCCGTAAAAGGGGTTTGTGATGTATATGAGCTAGAAATCAGACTTCTGCCTTCGGGTGCTCAGGAGTCCATACCCTCAGAAACTATTGCACCCCTCCTTCCGTTGTTAAGCGGCACACGAGAGCAACAACAATCGTAATTATTTAATAAAAAGTAGCTAAAATTAAATTTTCCCTACTTCCTAAGTTTTTCTTTATTAACTTAAGTAACAATTGATTAAAAAAAGTATTTTATATTACTTGTTATTATATAATTTAGAATGTGAGTTTAATTAATGCAGATGGTGAAGGAAGGATTTGAAATCAGTGGAGGGTAGGGCGCTTAAAAGGTACTTCAGCAAGATGTTGACTGAAGTAATTAGAGTGAGCTAGCCTGGAGTACTTGTGTATGATTGACTAAATAGATGGGCTGAAAAGAATAAAATAACATCATGCCATTGGCCGGATTTGTATTGACTTTGAATGACCAGTTATATGTGATCAGCGTAAAAATATTGATATTTCTTTTTGAAAGCAGATGCTTTCAGGTTTCAGACTGTAAAATTTTGTAACATTTAGTATCTTACAATTGTTATTCTATTTTATGTAGCTTTATATTGGTTCTGACATTTAATTAATCGTGAAATCTAATTATTTCTGTATTTTATTTTCTAATTATTATATAACAAT
Organism: Argiope argentata; assembly: GCA_026289955.1. NCBI lineage: Eukaryota > Metazoa > Arthropoda > Arachnida > Araneae > Araneidae > Argiope > Argiope argentata. Next base: position 7,325,398 of record JAOUZG010025633.1, read on the forward strand.
ATATGTTTTTTTTATTTTATTGTTTATTGGGAAATTAAGAAAGAGTTTTTTTTTTTTTTTTTTTGAATCTCTAATAATAATTTGGTACAAAAGTTACACTTACTCTTATAAAAATAGCATTTAAACATCTGTATATGTTTCTCCTAGTTTTTTACAATGGAGAAATTATTAGGTCATCCCAGGGAAATGGATATTCTTGGTCAAATATATTTTTAAGTCCATCATTTTTTTATTACTATTTCTGAAAATTTATTGGAAAAATTTCATTGACAGATAATTTCTTATTATTCTGCAAATATTCCTTTTTTTAAAAAAAATTTTTTCTATGTATACGATATTTAGTTTTTAAATATTTTTCTGTGTATTTTGGTTGCTAATTGCTGATTTTAATCTATTATTGTTTTTTATCTATAGATTAAATAAAGCCAGGCAGGAACAAGAAATTGTCAGCATTGAAAAACAAGATCTTGAGAGGAGACTGCAAGATGAAATTTCTATAGCTAGAGTATGAGTTTGTAAAGCTTTATCTAAAAATTATCTTTTGATTATAGAAATTTCTTTATTATATATATGGTTCTATTCATCTTAATAGATTTCATTAGATTACTGCTTCCAAATATCTCAAATTAGGAATATTTATATTTGAAAGCTTTGATTGCAAGTTTTATTATATATATTACATGTATTTAAAGTTTAAATGATAAACATTTTTATGATTATTTCAAATTAACCTGATTTATTTCCATGAGGAAGTTTAACAGAGTGCAAATGCTGCGATATTTTTTTGTTGAAAACACTGATATATATATATATATATATATATATATAATATGCATTTTTTTACTTAAAAAATATTGGTACTATACTTATGTTTTCAGAACATTATTATTAAAGCAGGAAATATACTTTTATTTATTGTATTGATAGGAATTTATATAATATGATTTCAACATTTTACATTCATGAAATATATATTTTTTTGTTAGACATTTTAATAAACTTTACTTCGTTATTAAAAAATATTCTGTTTTTTTTTTTTTTTTTTTTTTTTCATGTTTGAAAACAAGTGATTTTGATATGTACTAGTTTCTTATAGAAAGGTTCTCTAATAATACTTGTTATTTGAAAAGAAAGAAAAATTGAATTGAAACTTCTGTAATTAAAGATAATTTTGAAATGAATAATGAATTTTTATGAGACAACATGCGTTATTGATCAACTTCCCTCTTACAGTCTCCTACTCATAAAAAAATTCCTGAAAATCCAATTGACCTTTCTCTTGGAAATGCATTTTGTCTAACTAGCAAACAAGAAATAAAATAATAAAACAGGTCTCATGTTCCTCAAAGCATACAAGGGCTTAATTAATCTAATAGCCCACAAGAGCATATTCTACATCTAACTCCAGCATTGAAGAAGAAATATGCAATAACTTCCCTTTTAATATGAGACAATCATTAAAGCATGTACAAAATCCCAATATAAATATTTGGTCTTTCATGTCGAGAGCCATCATTTAATATTCACTTCTTGCATATAATTCATTATTTAGACTTTTAAAATAGAAATGTTTCATAAAATGTATTAATATGCTTTCATGCCAACTGATTTTATCAGATTTCCATAATACCACCTGGTGTATTCCTATTTGAGATAATAATATTAAGTGTTCTTTTTATTTTAAAATATAATAGATTCCCTCTAGTGTTATAGACTAAATATATTGATTACTATGTCTAATTCTGATTTGTCATACATTGCATTTAAATCAAAAATTGATGTACTAATTTAAAATCTACCTCACTCATTTTTTTAGCAACTTCTGCATGCAATTTTTATACTATATCTTTTGTTCTCAAAGATGTCTCAGTACCTTAATATTTACTAATCACCTTTCCTTACTTCAGTATGTTAATATTCTTGGCTTCACATTCACATATGGAAATTTTTTTGTGTATTGCTATATTTTTTCATTTTATAATTTTTTTTGTTTCATATGTTTCTCTCTTTTAAAAGTACTGTGTCTCTTTTATGGCTATTAATTTTGAATTTCTTTTTATCAATTTTGTTTTGTTTCCTTTAATGTTTTAAAAATATTGTTTTTTTTTTATGTCTGCACATTTTGAACATTTTGCATTTAATTAGTTAATTAACCCTTACTTAAACTATTTTTAAGTTAAATTGCAAGATGACTGGACAATTCACATACTTCAGCCCTTATATTAAGAATAATCTCTATTACTTGCTCTTAAACCCTTTTATCATTCCAACTCCATTCAACTAGAACTTATGCTCTAGAAATAATAGTTTAATGTCCCACAGTGGTCATGTAACTTCAGCAGTTTCTAATCAACAAGCAGGTTGTTACAGGAAGATAATTATTCTGAGGTTTTAATTTTCAGCATCTGCATTCATATCCTTAAAAGATGTAGCTTTTTTTCCCTACCACACATATCTGCAAAAACTGAAAACAGAAACTAATAAAATTCTAGTGTCTGAGATTTGTTATGGTATTTTTGTCTATGTATGTTCCTTGCCATAAAAATCTTATTGCGGATATTTAAAGAATTTATTTTAATATCAGATGGTCATCTCTTTGACCCTTTTAGCAAGAAAATTCTGCATCCAATTCGGAAAAGGAACGTCGTTGCTTTATTTTACCAATTTTCGAAACATTTATTTCTTTCACATTATGATTTATTTATATAAAATTTACGACTTTTATAATCTCTTTTGTGTGGTTTTCTACAACCAACAAATGCAGTAATGCCTTATCAAAATCAAATTTTAAAAGCATCAGTTTGTCTTAATAAATAAAAATTCCTTATTAGAATAGATTTTTAAAAAATTCTAATGGCTCTGGAAAAACTCAGTTTTTGGAATAAGGCAGTGTAATAAAAAAATAATTAATATATGCATCTAAAAGGGGGAAAAATCCAATTATATCTTTGTGCACTAAATCCATTTTTCTTTTTATGAAGACCACCATTCTACATTAAATATAAAATTCACCTGAGACTAGAAATTTATTTTTTATTTTCTAAATACCATGAATTTTTCTTTTTCAGCAGAAGTATTTAGATCATGCCATGGGTGAAGGAGCCGGAGAACTAGGTGATCAGGCCCGATTGCTTGAACTGGAGCGTGATCTGCAGTTAGCTCGAAATGACTTGCGTGAAGCAGAAAAAAAATTAGAGGCTAGGCATTGGGTAGCACCCACAAAATTGCAACAATGGCTGCAACTCACCCATGAATTAGAGTTGAAAAATTACAATGCCAAGAAAGCTATTGCCGAGCAACAGTTACAGGCAGCCAAAGAAGGGGTAAGTAACGTCTGATTTAGAGGGGGGGGATTATTGCAAACAGCTTATTCTCTGATTTTTGTAAAATGAATGTACATTGTATAAATAATTTTCTTTAACTTTTTGCTAACTCTTCTTAATTTTTACTTGATTTCATTTTCTGGTACAATTGAATCATTAAATTATATAAAATTTATTGAAAATGAAGTTTTTAAGAAAGTATAATTATTGGAAGTATAAAAATGGGATTATAGAACCATGATAAGGATTTGCTTCAGCTTTAACATAAATCCAAATAACTAGATTTCGTACAGATATTGTCTCTATTATGTATTTTTGTGCATGCTTCAACAAATAGGCCAAAGCTTTAACTTTTATTCTGGTATTTTTACTCCGATATCAAATTTTTTTTCTTTTTGTTTTCAATTGATACACTGCATAAAAAAAGTAGAACACTATATCTAAATAAATAATAACAATAAGGGGTATTTTTTTTTAACTTTTTACTCCAATTATTTTTTATAAGAATTATTTTTAGATCATTTAACCAAAAAACTATTAGCATCATTACCATGATATTCCAAAATAAAGTATAAATGACATTAAAATTTTCTTTCATTTAAAACTACATACAAAAATAGAACTGTTATAAAAAGAACAAAATATAAGCTGGTTTAATAAAGAATACTCTTTTCATTAGCTTTGATGTCTTCAAATATTCTGCTTAGAAGTGAGTTATACAAAAATCGGATTTTTGCTCGACAATAATAACCCCATGAGCTCTAAATTTGGAAAGCAATTCAAACTCCTTCCCAGTGTATATTCGATGAACAAGCATTGCCCATTTATTTTCTACTATATTCAGATTGGAGCTTTTAGATTCCAATGATTAAACCTACACATTATTTGCAGTAAATCAATTTTTAACTCCGTTTGTGGTATTGATTTAGGATCTTGTTGATACATCCAATACTCTCCTCCTAACTAGGAGAAATAAGGAAAATGCTCTGAATTCAGAACATTAATGAAGTCTTTAGGCTTCTACCTACCATTACCAAACTTCCATTTCCAATTTGTCTAGTTGAATAATATTATTCTGCATTCTTCAAACAGTGCCGTTTAGTATTGATAACCATCTGGACTATCTAAGTTAAAATATTTTTCATCTAAAAATATCACAAAACTCCATTTTGGGGTCCATGGCATGTGTTCCTTAGTCCAAAAGAAATTATTATTAATATGTGCTTGTTTCCACTATGGATAATGCCTTGAGGGTTTTTTTTTTTTTTTTTTTCAAAAATATCTTTCAGACCATTGTATGTAACTGTATACTGTTTTCTTGGGCACATAAATGAGACCTGCTTGATTTCAGGTTTTTTAAACTCTTTAAATACTTTTCTTTAAACTTGAGAGCAATTTTTCTTTCATCACGAGGCATTAACATTTTAAGCCTACCAGTCTTCTTTATTATTCTGTTTTTATTTAGATTTTTAATAAAGTTAGAAACTGTATTGGGGCTGATGTGCCATATATAAAGGATCTCACTAATGTCTTTAACTTCATTTTTAAATGCAACAACTCTTTTGAAAATCATTTAAGGATACACTTTTAGGTATTCTGAAGTTATAACTTCAGTGAAGTTTTTAAATAAATACATTTTCCAGAAGAAAAATAGTTTTAAAAAAAGTATACACTTACTCTTCTATTCATGCACATTCCACAAAATAAAAAATGTAGTAGGTGTCCTACTTTTTTTACACACTATAAATCATATGTTCTCATGTTTCTAATTATAAACAGTGGCTGCTATTACATTTTACATGAAAATAAATAAAATATTGTTAAATATAACCTACATAAGAGCCTTATTAGCTAGGATAAAAATTCTTTGGTCTTTTTCTGTACCTCTCACTTCACTCTGTACTTGCATTAAAATTGGAATAAAAGTTTTGCAGATCTAAAACCTAATGTTTGAATGATCAAATGCCAAATTATCTTTGCCAATATCAGTGCTTTTAAAAAATATTATTGTAAATGTTTAAAAATAAATGTGAACATGCTAATTAGAGTTGATTTTGAGGTGATTATTATGAACAAAGTAAATTCATAAAATCTTCTACAAATTTTACTGTATTATTTCTAGCTGAGTATGCAATGACTCAAAATGAAACTAATTTGTATATGTTTTTTCATTTTAGTGTGAAAAATTGAGTAAAAAAAGAGCTACTTTTATGGGTGCATTTAGAATAGCTCATGGTAGCTCTATAGATGATGTAGATGATCGTATTGTTAAAGCCAAGTAAGCATTTTTTAAAAAAAACTATTAGCCTTATTATTTGAAGACGCTTTTAAATACAACAAATTATACTTTTTGATGATTGTTAGTATTATATCTTCCCATATAATGTTTGAAAATATTGTATTTATTTTCATAAACTTTAAAAAAATTATTTAAAATATATGTATCATGTCTTATTGGCAACAGTTATTTCTTCTGCTAAATATCTATCATTTGTTGCAAAATGTATGTGAAATGTCAGCTTGATTCACTTTCCTATTTGGTCTTCTTTACCAGTGTTGAAGTTAGATACTTCTGTTTACACTTTAGTTGTATTATCAATAATTTTATTAATTTAGATAACATATTGAAATGTCTATATTTTTTTGGAAATATGTAAATTGAATGATAAAGTATATTTATTATTAAAGTGCAACAAATTACCTATCCAAGTTAATGTAGAAGAAGGCGAAGCACATAACAATATCAAAAATAGAATTCTATAAATGTTCAATTTGTTATCCTCTTGTGTATGATTTATACAATAACATTCTCATATTCATATTTTCTGAACTCTTAGTGCAGGTTGGTATATTTTAAATGTATGTTACATACTGTGTTTTAAAAAGTTTATGTACATGTTAGTGAACAAATAAAAGTATTTCTAATATTTTATGATAAATTTCATTATACTTATCTTTTTTGCAAGAAACATAAAATCATGCTCATTGAGTTGTATAAATACATTCAAATTTGTATTTATACAACCCAATGAACATGATTTAACTCAATGAAATCATTAACTCAAAAATTTTATATTAATGATTTGCATGTTATGTTGATTCTTTCACATTTTATTTAAATTTATTTTATTACTTATTAATTAGTATAGATGTCCAATCATTAAACTATTGTAAAAAGATTGACCTAAAATTAAAATATTAAAACATGTGACAGCATTTGATTTTGAAAAAATTCATGCTTTATCAAAATAAATTAATCCTCATTTTATTATAGAAAACTTTTAAATTTAACTTTAGTTAATCAAGAGTCAGTTCATTATTGTTGATAATTATTAAATATATTATACTTCTATTTTAATACATTTTAACAATTCTTCCATTTTATTACATTTTAGCTTAATTGAAAATCGGGATTTTATAGTTTCTTTCATGCTGAAAGAGAAAACTGATGATATATTTCATCCCCATTTGGCCTTCTAAGTTACTTTTGAATATATTATGTTCTTTTTAGTGATTAACTACTTTGAAACTTATTAGAATTTCTTTATATTATAAAATAAAACTTGTGCATTTAGAAAAGGGTTGTTTTTTTCTGTGCAAGAATTTTTCAAATAAAATGTAAGGATATGCTTTTCTTCCAACCAAAGTCTCATATTATATTTCAGTTTCTTCACCCTCAGAGAGGCATTATTGCTCATCGAGAAAATCTATAGAATATAGAATAACTGGAAAACACATCCCTATTCTCTATGGGAACTAAGAATAATCACATATTTAAAATTTCTCAAATACATTTTTTTAAAGAAATCATTTTGTAACATGGAAATTCATTTTAAAAAAAGCATCAAAATGGGCATATCGTATCATTTACTGGAATTGTTATCTATTCATTGAAGCCATAAACAGCATTATATTGTACTTAAATTTGTTTTGACATTTAAATTTATCCCTGTTAGAAAAGTAATTAAGATTTCATTATAATTTTCTTAATGTTCTTAATAGATAAGTTTGATATCCATTCCCAGAAAAATGATTCATTTTAACTTTTTTCTAATTTTTCTCGCTTTTTTTAAAATGCAATTTTAGCTTTTTATTCTGTGATAACAGACAAATATCTTATTTAGAATAAATTAATGCATTTTGCAGATCTGCTCTATTTGAAGTGACCAATGACCTTCAAGAGCGAATGAACCGTTGGAAACAGATTGAAGTATTGTGTGGAGTGCCCATCATTTTAAACCCTGGTCTTACCTATTTGGAGAATATTCTTAAGCCAGGAAAGGGAAATGGTACTGTAGGCAGTACTCACTCAGGTATGAATATTCTATTTAAATTAAATGATTAAATTAAAACATTATATCTATATCTATGATATTGATCATTTATAATTGCTGAATGAAAAAAAAGGGGGTTTTTTCCTAGTTTAAAAATTAATTTTTTTACAACCATATAGTATAATTAATCTTTCATTGCTGATTATTATTCTAATTGTGTGGTTATTCAGATTTTTTTCCATTTTGGATTTCCTTTTAATTATTTGCTTCTTATCAAATTGTACATTATTCTGGTATTACATTTAAATTAATCCAATAATGCTCTTTTTGCTGTCCTTTTTTAGCCTAATGAATGAAGATAATAATACAGACTTTTCTATTTCTTGTAATTTAATCTCTTCAACATACATATTATTAAATAACTAATATTGGCATTGCTTAAACTTTTGTGACTAATTGTAATTTGATGAATTGGAAAATTCATCTCTCTGATAAATCCTAGTAATACATTGTTTTAATGGAATCACACATTTCATGAAATCTAATTTATCTTAGAAATAAAAAATTTATAAATTTAAAATTATTATTATTTAGAAGAAAAATATCTTTAAATTATGGGCAATTGTAGTCTAAGTAATTATCAAATCTCAATTTGCATTCAAAACTTGGAACCTTATTATCAATTTTCTAATTTTGTCTTCATAAACACTAAAAGAATACTTTTATTTTATTACTGCAATCATTTTTTATAGATTTTAAACTGTTAAACATTTTTTGACTTTTTATAATTGGAAGTCTAATTTGTACAATTTTTTTAATATAAAAATTTTTCTTGTATATTTATTTTATAAAACCTTAGAAGGTAAAAGGATTATAAAGACAAACAATTGGCTTAAAGACAATTATAGAATTTTTTATAAAATGGTTTGAAATAATTGACTTTTCATGTGTTTTCTTATGAGTTTGCTTAGCTTATTTTCAAGCATTTTTGAAAAATTGATTTACTATATAATGTTAAAGTTTTTATAAAATTTTCTTTTTTCCAGCTTTTTTGTTTTGTTTAATTAATAAGAAAATAATTTATTTGAGAGTTTTAAGCAGTTTTATTGGTATAGGTAGTTGCAGACTAAGAGCCTATGTGCTCCTTAAAATTTTTATCCCTTTTGGTGTCAATTATTTTATAATGTTGAAAACTATAAATCAAAAACCACAACTGTGAATTTCTATTTTTTAATATTTTATCCCACTTGTATTTATATTTTCTCTATTTTTTTTGTCTTTATATAATATTGTCACATGCTGTTACATTTTTTAAACACTACTTTTATTTTACATGGAAATGGAAATAAATTGTTAATATTTTAGGTTTGAGTACCCTGAGCTTAAGCAGTAATGACACAACCCTTCGTGAAGAAAGTCCTCCTCCTTATGTAGGAGTTGTTCAAAGTAAGTATTAGATTTTCATATTTTGAAAAATAATTTTTCCTAAATACTTCATAACAACAATAATTTAATATTGTGTTCTCCTGGTTGTTTTGTATAATTCTATGGTGGACAAAAATGAACTTAAAAAATTTAAGCATGGAAATTACTGTCATCAATTGAGGTTGTATTTTGCTCATTTGTGTATCTGAAGTGTAAGTATATGCTCTTTTAATGTACTTTCAGTTCTAATCACTAATTTGAAAGAAGTTTAAGTGTTTAGGAAAGAAAGGAGTGAAGAAATGTCCTTTATTTCAAAGGATTTTTGGAATAAAGAAAATTTATACATGTTTTAGAAAGTTTTTTTTCCCCCTTTTTTTATATATTTCAATTAAAAACATCTTAGGCTCAAGCCAAACATCTATTTCTAAAAATTAAAATTTATTTCAAAATCTTCCTTTTGAAATTTCTTTCTTATAATATATTTATGTAATTATCTTGAATCATTCTCTTACTCTTTTCATTGTTGTGATTGTCCTGAGTTTAGAACTACAAAATTCCTGATTTACAAGTTGTTTGCATGATTGCTTTCTCTTTAATCAAACATTGATATTTAATTTAGTTGGTTTGGCTTCCATTTGTAATTGGTTTCTTACTCATTGTTATCTATATTTTCTCAAAATTTAGTCTTAGGATAAATTCTGTTTATAGTATATAGAGCAAGTTTTTAAAATAATTTTTATTTATACATATGAGAATTACTCACATTATTTTTAACCATTAGGACTTTTTTTTGTAAATGAATTATCACAATTCTGGTTACTACATATATGAGTAAAATATTCACTTGGGAGAAAAAAACTGAAACAGAATTGAAAAGCTTGTTTAGTAGAATTCTACCTTGTTGTACCTAAGAATTTACTATCAATGAGGAAACTAGACATTATTTTCTAAAATTCATTACATTATGCATTATTTACTTATCTTTTTATTAATAATTGTGTAACTATGAAATATTTATTAATTCATATAAGTATATCAAAAACTTTAAAAAATTTAATTTGTAAAAAAAACAAACAATAAGTTTTAAAACATAAATTACCCTTTCTTATGAATTATAAAAATTTGGATGTATCCACTTTCCTTTCTCATTATTTTTTACATATACAACCTTTTTTTTTTGTTGTTGTTTGTTTGTTATAAATTAAATTAATTACATATTTCATGACTTCATTTTTTATAATACAGAGGAAAATAATCCCTTTAAACTTATTTTAAATTATTCCATATGAAATAATTGTTATTTCTTTTATATGATTTTATTATTAATATTTGACGATTTGTTTTTCTTCATTTTTTAAATATTCAACTTATTTCAATCGTTAAAGAAAAAAAAATCCTAATTTCTCTAACTTATATATAAATAGTTTTTTTATCAATTTTTAAAGGATGCTAATATAAAATAATAATTAATTTTCTTCAAAAAGTTATGATTAATTTTTTCCCATTTTGAGTTTTTAACTGAAGTATATTTTTTCCCACTTTTTTTTGCTTCATTTGTAATAATGTTATCATTTCTAGATTTGTAATTATTTTATTTCTTTTTAAAAATTAGCATTATTGACAGAATGTTCTCATTTTCAAATAAGAGAATTATTTAATAAATTATAAACATATTATAATGAATTGTAATGTAACAAATAATCAAATCTTTTCCCTCGTTACTTTTCATTACGTATTTGTAAGAAATCAATTTCCAAAATTCTGTATTAATTTAGTAGTTGTTTTTTGTGAATTAATTTAAAAAATTAGGATATTGGCATTTATATTACAGTATTAACTCTCAAAATGTATTGCTTTCATTTTTGTCTGCCACCTACAATATGAGTGTTCTTCTGTGTGCAGCATGGTGTTCTTGACCCTTCATTTAATGTGTGTCTTTATCTTCTCCATTTCCTTTGTCTGTCTTTCTCCTGCCTCCTCTTCTAACAGCTTCTGTAACTTCCACTAAAACTACTGAGAGACTAAGCTTTAAAGGAAAGCGCTTTCTCATTCACCGAGACAGCGGTATTTCCCTCACTCCTGCAGCCCACAGTCCTGCCATTTATGGACCTTCCACCTCCAGAAATGGTGAGCTGTGTTTGATTTAACCCCACTAATATTTTAATGAATAAAATGGCATGGAACTGTGTAGGCTTATTTTAAGAAAAGAAATGTATTTTTAAAGTATTTTGTAAGTTAATGTTAATGATAATGTTAGTAAAGGCTGTAATTGGGTAAATGATGTAGTGAGGATGCCATATTTTATATTTTAATGCACAAAATGGCATTAAACTGTAAAAAAAGTAATTAAAAAATATTATCTGTAGTATAAATTACTAACTTTTCTTAAAATTTATATATCATTGTCAAACAATTTTTTTTTACATAAATTTAGCTTAGGATTTATTTAGTGTTTAATATTTTACAATGCATAGAAAATTGCTAAATATTAGAGAATATTTTATTAGTGTAGTAATAAGTTGTGATTCATTTAAAAGTTATTGCATCACTGCTTAGGCTTGAAAGCTCTGAAAAGGCTTAAAATGCCTTAGAATATTTCAGAACTCAATTATTATTTCTAAAAAAAATGATGACTGAACCCTAAGTAAGAATAACATAACATCTTATCATCATCAAAAACTAATCTTCTGTTATTATTTTTGAAAATATAAAACTCTTTTGACTTTCTATCATTCATTTCATCTATAGACCATTAATTACTTTGTTTTATTAATGTTGTGTTACAAAATAATATCCACATTTTCTGTCAACTCTTCTTTGATATTTTTTTCCTTTCTTTTTCATTTTTTCCCCAGTTTTCAAGGAAGTAATATGCTTTTATGTGACACAAAAAAATCGAACAGTTTTTAGATTGTTTCACACTTTTTTGTTTTCAGATTTTCAATTATGATTTTTTTTAGTTTTGTTATAAAAAGCTGGTGAGTCAATAACATAATTTATTAATCATTTTAATATCTGAAAGGTTTTCTGCATATGACCCAAAGCTATGATAAATAGCAATATGAAAGAATCTTGTTTTATAACTCTTTGATTTATAATTTACTTGATTATTAACAAAATCTATGTTTATTTTGTGCATTTTTTTAACATTTAATTTTTCAACTTGGTTGTTATTATTATATTCTGAAAAAAATGTAAGTTTCTTTAAGAAAGATATTCATATTAGTTATAGATACAGTAAGACCCCGCTTAACGCTGTTTCGTTTAGCGCTGTTTCGGTTTAGCGCTCTTTTATTTCAACCCGGGGATTCCACGAAATCGCTCGCAGCATACGGGGATTCCCCTAAATATTATGCAGCGATAGGTTTCAAATACATATCCGAAAGAGTGTACTTGTATTTCTTGTTTGGTGCGGTATTGTACAGACATATTTTCATTATTGGAAACATTTGTTGACATTATTGTATTAATTTACATATTTAATACTATATTACAGTGTCAAATATTTTGATCTTTAGTTTTTTACTATGGGTGATAATGAAAAAGAAAAGAAAGCAACCAGAAAAACATTTCACTCAAAACTAAAATGGAAGTCATTAGAAGATTAGATTCTGGTGAACGTCAAACTCTAATTAGTTCTTCATTGAATTTGCCAACTTCAACAATAAGGACCATCATGAAGAATAAAGAAAAAATATTGTCATCGGCAACTGCAACTAAGTCAAGCTCTGCAACTAGAATTACCCGTTCTAGAAATAATATCATAGAGGAAATGGAAAAGGGGTTGTCTATATGGATTGACGACGAAATTGACCGCAATATGCCTTTAAGCCAATCTATCATAATGGAAAAAGCTAGAAGAATTTTTAATTACATTCAGGCTGAGACAATTGACAAAAGTGAAACTTTCGTTGCTAGTCAAGGATGGTTTAATAGATTTAAACATCGAAATAACCTTCACAACATAAAGATTACAGGAGAAGCAGCAAGTGGTGATACAAAAGCGGCGGCTGACTTTCCAGCGATATTAAAAAAATAATTGAAGAAGGAAACTATCCTCCTTTTTTTAAAAGAATACTCGTTTTGTTATTTATATTTTGTTTTTATTTTTGCAAGAAATAATAATGTGGTATTAATTTGGGCTTTAAGAAATAAATGTTTGGTTTTATTTTTATTAAAAAAACAAACTTTTTAAATTTAATACCTAACCAATTTCCTAGCCATCTTCCCCTAACCCCAATATTTACATGTAAAGATAGCCTCGTTTAGCGCTGTTTCGCATTACGCTCTACTTTGATGGAACGTATCCCCCGCGTTAAGCGGGATCTTACTGTATCAAGTAACTAATTTAGAAAAAAAAGTATAGCCTCTTCCTTCCATTTATTCGACTTAATTGGTAAGAAACGTTTTATATTAAGAATGTTGATTCTCATACAGGCGGCTTTTATTTAGGTACAACTTCCAACATTCCCCCACCCACTTACTCCAAGTCAAGCCCCTCCTTCACTAAGAAGATTTCTTCAGAGGGGCCCTCTTTGTACAGTGCTGCTCTCCCTCCCACCGTATCCAGAGTAGTTTACCCCAAGGAGTGCTACCGACCAGTGGAAAATTTATCATCATTTGAGACAGACAATGAAGACCTATCTATCATCGAGGATGATTCCACTGAAAGAAGTGTCACGCCTCCCTCCTTAGCTTCCTGCCCAGAGACACAACGTCCCGTGTTCACAGTTGATGGGTAAATCTGTTTAAAGCTGTATTTTGATGCAAATTTCAATTAATGAATCAAATAAATAAAAAAAATTAAATTAAAATATTAATGAGATTGCAAATAAAATATAATCAATGTTATATTAACTTGGTAAGTTTATAGGCTGGAATATTAATAATAAATTTGACCATGCTATATACATGATAATATAATATTGCAAGATACTCCACATGATAAATCTATAGATCTAAAGATAATTTGATAGATAATTACTTCTTCAGTGGCAGCTGTTGAATAAAATAAATGTTTTGTAAGATTTTGTATTAATTGTAAGATTTACTTATAAAATTTTTTTAATTGAAATTGTAACATCTCCCCCCCTTCCAAAAAACAATTGTTTGTTTTAACACCCACAATAACCAAGGCCCAGAAACATATATCGGCAATAATAGAATTTTAAAAAAGAAACTAGAATTGAAATGCTATAAATATATTTTCAGAAAATATCTAATTAGTTATAGTCATTGCATATATTATTTATATACCCAGTATGCAATTTCAGTTTCCAAAATATTTTTTACAGAAAGGATTGCAATATCACCTGAAGGAATAGTAAATTCTATACATAACACTAAGAGTTGTCATTTTCAAGAACTTGAGATTACATTTTTGTAAATTAAAAATAATATATTTTTTTTTTGTCACAAGCTCATAAATATGGATATCCACTTTCTTATTTTACTTAGATATAAATTTCACACTCATATATTACATAGTTCATATGATGTACAAATATTATCAGGAGGCATGCATTTTTCTCAATATATTTTGAAACATACAATAACAAAATTATTAAAAACTCTGATACTAGTGATTCAATTTGTAGTTTATGTTCACATACAAGATCTAGTAATCCCAAAATTTAACAGATGTTCTCTGTTATCTGAAAAATAATTAGAATTCTTTTTATGTAAGAGCATTAGTTATTAGCATAATTGTGTGCAATACTTATAATTCATACTGTAAAATTCACACTTGCCCCAAGAAAATTGTGTCTATATGTTGTATGTTTATCTTTCATCTTTCTTTTAAGTAACTCTCAGGTATAGAAAATGCAAGGAACAGTAGAATTTAAACATTTTGCAGCTCTATTCTGTGGGCCTTGTTAGGCTCACTCTTTTAATAAATTGGTTGATTTATTTTCATATTTCAATATATATCAAACTTGAATCACCATGTTTTGATTTGTTTAAGCAGCTTGGTGAAAATGTGTATGCTTTTATTTATTTATTTTGACTTAAACAGTCTGGAGTGCGTGAACATTGTGTGGCATCCATGTGTATGGACACCATTATCAAAGCAAATAAAGTGCATAATGTTTATAAAAACTGTTACCACAAACTGAACTTTTTGAATTACGCATGAATTTGTTATACTTGGGTGGGGGATATATTTAAAAATTCTGTTTATTTGGCAATTAGGATCCGGTTTTTTATCAACTTGCTTATAACCTCTTGCAGCTCAGCAACATTAAACTGCTTAGCTGCAAATCTGTTACTGGCTGAGACATTGGATTTCTAAATACAATACACTCCCCAGCATCCCATCTAATCTGGCAGGAGAGGGCAGATAATAAAAAGAATCCACATAGGCCAGAGGTCTTTGAAATTCCTTCGCGTACCAATACCTGAAGACAAAATTTTTACACCAAAACTAACTGCTATAATGCGTATCTTCTCATTCCTTATTGAGTGCTAAGCCCTCCATTTATCGTAAGCAATGTAGAATGTGAATGCAGCCGTGGCCCTGTTAATCACATAAGTAGTTGCCAGTAATGTGTCAAGTTAAAATAGAAGACTCTGTACTGTTAGTTTACATATTTTTATACACTGCACTGCATGTTTCAAGAATTTCTTTGAGAAAAAGTAAGCCAAAGGATGTAAACTGTTCATATTTTAACATAAATTCTCTAATCTTCGCTGTGGTACTCTGTAAAAAATATTAAACATACTTCAAGAACAATTTACGGGTATTGTGCTTGTTCACTATGCAATTATAATCAAGAACAGTGACAACAACAGAGCTCCATTACATTTTTGTAAAAGCTTAATTTTAGTTTTTTTAAAGCAAGGATTTTAATTTAAATAACTTTCAGATGTTTACATTTTATCTTGCTTAGAAGTGGCATGTTTGGTTACATGTTCAATTCTCTATTTCTCTTCTTTTTTTCTTTTTTGATGAGTTGAATTGGAAACTTGGTTTTATTGAAAATATCAAAATTAAAATGTTCAATTTTGCCTTTTTTTAGTCAAGTTTTGAGACGTTGAATTTTTGTTATTATTATTGAAATGGCACTGTAGCTTTATATGTTGTTAATATGTAAACAAAATTCGAAAGTTTATTTAGATATTAATGATTCTTTCCTTTTAGTTGCCATATATTTGTATGTCATTGCTTAAAATATTATTTTTTAAGTATTATTTCAAGAATTAGATGACAAAACATGAACTCGGAGGAGAATGCTGCTATTTTCCTGTTACAACTTATATTTTGTTCATGTCACCAATGCCTATGCTATGGATTCTTCAGACATACACTTCTTATGCCTTAGAAATGTTGTCAAAGCAACTCCTTACCTTTATTATTTAATTATGATAAAAGAAAACTAGGCTGGATAGTCGCAAACCACATCCTCAGGAGTGTGTCGTGATATTAAAATAATATCAATATCTTACTTATAAATGCACTTATTTCAATTAGTCATATGTTTAGTAATGGTTACTATATAATACATACTACTTTTATTTATTAGTCTTTTCCTTCTTAGGAACAGTGGAGAGGAACCTGTACAGAAGAGCAAAGACTCCGAACCTCTGATTCAGCAGCTCACTACTGACCAGTCTAATGGCAAGATGTCGGACATTGTGCGCAAAATCAGTGCCAGTATTATGAGTGACAAGAAAAAGAAACCTGGCAGCTTGGTGATTGAGGCACTGAAGAAAAGTGCCAGCTCCTCCAACATCATAGAGAATGCTGATGGAGGTGCCTCCTCTGAATCATCATCCAGTGTTGTCTCTGAAGAGAAAGTTAAGAAAAAGAAGTTCTTCCAGACACTTAGGCATCGGAAACCTAAATTTTGATTTCTCTTCCCTCATTGATAGTGTCTGTGAAGAACTTGTGACAATATTTGCATTAAACTAGGTCGTGATTTTGCTGAAAAGAACCAATTCACAGTAAAATACATTATCACTGTATTGCACTGTGTTAATTAAAAAAGGTTAAATCATTCTTTGACCTCAGTATTTGTAAATTTATTGTCTCTGTGTAATTAAGGAACTGATAAATATACAATTTCCTTCCTTTTTTTGTGATAATGCAAATGCTAAATGTTGTCAATTTGATACTTAGTCAATTTTGATACTGTAGAAGATGTCCTGGAATGAGATGTTTTCAAATCAATCCAGATTATTAAATCTATGAAGTAATGTATATTTTTAAAAAGTTTGTGACTTTATTTTTTTAATGAAATTCTCAAACTAAATTATAAGTTTTTGTAAAAGCTTAATTTTAGTTTTTTTAAAGCAAGGATTTTAATTCAAATAACTTTCAGATGTTTAAATTTTATCTTGCTTAGAAGTGGCATGTTTGGTTACATGTTCAATTCTCTATTTCTCTTCTTTTTTTCTTTTTTGATGAGTTGAATTGGAAACTTGGTTTTATTGAAAATATCAAAATTAAAATGTTCAATTTTGCCTTTTTTTAGTCAAGTTTTGAGACGTTGAATTTTTGTTATTATTATTGAAATGGCACTGCAGCTTTATATGTTGTTAATATGTAAACAAAATTCGAAAGTTTATTTAGATATTAATGATTCTTTCCTTTTAGTTGCCATATATTTGTATGTCATTGCTTAAAATATTATTTTTTAAGTATTATTTCAAGAATTAGATCTTTTGGCAAAGTATTATTTTTTTAAAAATCATATTAATTTCTTTTTGATTATAATTACATAGATATGAGCTTAAAAAACTCTTTCAACGGATTTCCCCCAACTTTCTTATTTAGTTTTTCCAAAATTACAATATATGACAATAATATTTCTTGTATTATATACTAAATACTAATGTTTAGGTATATCTTTTTTTACATAGTTCTTTGAAAACTTGGAAGATTTCATGAATGGCGCTCTTAAACGAAGAAATAATTTCTTAATTATTAATTCTGAGATGCTTTTAAACAAGTTTCAGTGACTGTGATGTGGTTCATTTGCAATTTTACGACCCAGTTTTACTTGTTTTATGAATGGAATTTCACTGTGTGAAATGTTGAATTGAATGTGTGTTGTTAGAAATGAATGTAAATGCCAAGTGTATGCATATATATATACCTGTGAAAAGATATTTATATCAGTTCAAAAGCACATGTTGTGTTTTTACTTAATAAAATATACTCCTTATTTATTTATATGGTTGCATGAATGAAAAATCTTCCATTGAAATTCCTCTAATTTTTTAAGCTTTTGACTGTGTCTTGTCTCAAGCAAATCAGAGGATATGTGAGTGATACATTCCATCAGCCAAGTGCTATGTAGAAAGATATAGCTGATTATTTATGTATTAAAAAGGGAAAAGAAAAATGCAGTAAGTATTTGATGCTCCACTCTCTTCCAAAATGATGTTTGCCTTAATCATGCAAGTTTACTATGTCTGAGCATTATATGGATTCCTGTACATCCTAAATCATGTTGATAAAAATTAAATTTTTATGTGAAAAATGCTCATGAATTTTTGTCTCAAGCAATAAAGTAGTGAACTGTTTAGAAACTTGAATAAAACATCCAGCAGCAAGTTTATAATGTATTAAAATATTGTTCAATGGCTTAAATCAAAATAAAAGCTATTTTTTATGAATGAATGAACTTAATTTTGCTGCTGTGTAAGTATTTACATCTATGAAATGTTTTATTGTTGTAATTGCACGATATTATTTTCGTAGTTATTGATTTACCTGTATGCTGCCATTTAGTGCTGTTAAAATCAGCATAACCACATTTAACTTTTTAAAGCCATATCACCAGAAAAACAAGCAGTAATACATTTAATTGTTTTGTGTAATAGGTCATTGATTATAGAGTCTTAAAATCTTGGATTCATAATTTTCAATTATATATGAAGATTCTGCATTGATGTAAGTATTTCTTGTCAATCTTTTTTACATAAGAAATTATCTTAGCTGTACTATGTTTTTAATTTTAATATAATGCCTTTGAAAAAACTAGTGGCAAAACAGTTCAAAATGTTTTATCCAAAGTATAATTCCTAAGTTTTCGCATTGTAACTTTAATACCGACAGGAATGTCATCTGAAAATAATCAGTCAGCATCAAAACTGCTTAAAACCTTCCTAATTTAAAATACTTTAATATTTTTATTTTTCATGGAATATTCTACCTTTGTTAATATGTCGATTTACTGATTACATTTGTTTTTGATGAAATTATTTTTAAAGAAATAAAATGCTCTACAATAAAAGAGTATTATATTTGTAGGTTTGATGATCTCAATATAATGAATCACATGATATTATTTGGTTTGAAAATCATACACTGATATTTCCATCCGTGTATATATTCATTTGTAGAATTTTTGATGTTGTCATTTGTATTATAAATAAGCCAGTGCATATAAATCAAGATCTTGCAATAGTTAAGGCAGCATTTAAAAAACTTCATACTTCACTAAAAAATTGCTTCTAAATCCATAGGCAAAATCTTGTTATGAAAGAAATTATGCTCATCAGGTCAAATACTTTCCTATCGTGTTCCTTCTTAGAAGTTAGTTTATGTTAAAAGTAATTATTATTATTCTTTGTTTTTATTTAGTTTTTTTAAAATAATTTATATTGCTTAAGAAATCTGTGATAATAATTAAAAGAAAATTAAAAATATTTTTTAGTATTTTGTAATTTAATATATAAAAATTTAAAGCAAAATTTTTCCTAAAATGTTTTATTACTAATTGTTTAAACATTTTAGGAAAAAATTTGTTCATATTTAAATAGAGAATTTATAATCATGTGGTAGAGAAGTTAAAAATGATTTTCTATAAGTTTTATTATGAATGTTGGAGTAATTAAAAATACACCAATTGTAGTTTTATAATTTTGCTATGCAATCAACTGTTTGTGGAGTTACTACTTCCAGTAAGAAATTGAATGAAAATACCATATATAGAATTTTTGTATTTATAACTCAAGATGTAATGTATTTCTTATGGAAATTAATTTAATTGGAACACTTGTTTTTATCTTTTTTCTTATACAGAAATAAGATGCAAATGGATCTTGTTTTAAATAGGTATGCATTTTGTTTTCTAAGTTTATTTTTCCCTTAGGAAAAGCAAATTGAAATTGTTATCTCAAAAATGCAAAAATTATCCCTAGATTTTTTAAATCTATGAAATAAGAATGCAAAATTTAACTTTCTGTTGTTTATTTTGTAATAGAAAGGGCTTCGAATTGCATGTTGCTATAGGCACTATGTTATACAATTGCTAATTAGTCAGGCTGGATGTAGGTTGAGAAAAAACTTCATTATAAGACATGGAAAGCTATATTTTATAAATTACAAATTTCTAAAACCTTCAGTTGTTAAAAGATTGTCTTCTCCATTAAAGCAATGCCAAAAGATAGAGATTTCAAAGTGAATCATGCCTATGATCTTTGATAAATGTTAAAATGGAGATGGAATATCCAAGTGATATTTTGTAAGTGCTTCAAGAATTTTAATCTACTTCTCTTCAACTTTTCAAAGAGATAATTTACAGAATTTTTTACTGAATTAAAATACAAATTTATATTTAGTAAATCAGTTATTAAATATTACTTCTCTATCAATTTGGGTTGTTTGACAATAAAAAAGATTTTAGAAAGTTCATATTTCATATCATAGATTCTCTTAATTTTTTAATTATTTCATTAATTTTATTAATAAATGATATTTTCATTTAATATTTATTTTAATTTTTTGCAAAAGAAGTTGCAACATTATTAGCAAATTTATTATAAACTATAATCAATTATATAATGACTTCCAAGCATAGATAAATCAGAAAAAATATTTATTTTTAAATGACTGGACATTTATTTCATTTGGCATTAGAGGCCCATTTTTTAATTGTAGGAATTACTGCTTAATTTAAGACTTGAAAAATTAATTGCTGAAATCTTTTGGACTTTCCAGAGCATAAACTGTATCTCTCTGTAAGAACCTTTAAATTCAAGTATCATGCTCAATTTTTGAGATTCAAATCTATGACAACATCATTGAAGATATAATTATTTCTTTGTAATGTTCTTTTATTTGTTCAACTCATTTTTACAAAAAATACATATTTAGGTAAGCAGTTTGTTGTATTCTTTTTCTGAAATCAAATTTTAATATATGTATAAAAGATTTATGAAATGAATAACAATTTTTCATATAGAAAAGGCTTAAATTTGCAGTGCATAAAGGTTTGAGAAATAGTGTTGGTGAATTTCATTTAGTTGTTTTATGTGTAATTCTGTGCTGTGCATATGTATTGTTGTATGTCATATTGTTAGGATTTTAGCATATAAATATCTATGCAAGCCCACTTTTACTGTAAAGAATTAATTTTATTTTCTAGAACAGTGATTATATTTTAATAATAAACAGTTTTTCCCAGTTTACTAGTCATAATAATACAAACTATATATGAATGTTAGATTGTTATAATTGTTTATTCAAGGTGTAGAACTGAAAGTAGATAAAAAAAATCAAAACACTAGTGGCCTATATATATACATATATGTTTATTACATGTTTCAACTCTGAACAAAATGTCTCATACTTCTGCATTGCTCATCCTGAAATAAATATGTGATCAATTTAAATTTTTATGTACCTTACACAGCTCTCAATTTGAGCTTGCTTATTAAAAGGTAATTAAATGTTTTCAAAGCAATAAAGTTATAGTCTCGCAATTGACCTCACACATTTATAATAGTATTCTGCACTTTTAACTTTTTTTTATATTTGTATTCAGTTTAGCTTAAGTACCCATTAGGTTTCTGACTACTAGGGAAGTTATGTTTTTTTACGTATTAAAATTTAATTCAAATAATATTTTGCTAAATAATTCAACTACAAATGCATAAATGTTTCAGCTGTTTCAATACTTCTGTTTTGTTTATTTCCCTTATGGACATTTAATAGTTTAATTGTAAACAAGATGTCATGTCATCTTTTTGTGTGTATCCACTTTTGATGATATTTAATTCTTTGTATTGCTTTAATATATTCTTAAAAATTTATATTTGGTTGCAAAACATTGTCGCCCAATGTATTTTCTTTAGTTAAAATTTACTTTGTTCACATAATGCTGATTACTCCAATTTGAATTATTTGTTAGTATTTAGAATGGTCTGCATTGAGATTTTACTGTATAGTTTGACTGTAATGGATACATATGTGATCCTTATCTAAGACTATTATGTGTTCCTAGATCTCTTCTTTGGCTCGAAACTAAGAAAGTTTTCATCTTAAAAGATGTACAAACATTACATTTTCAACCCATTAATTTTTTTTAATTGAAATTATTCATTTAAATATTTTTGTACATGAAATTAATAATAATTTTATGAGTGAAATTTGTCTAATTGCCTTATTTAGTAATATTTTCATTATATCATTTTTAATTCATAAAAAGACAAAGATTAAAAGAACATGAAATTCACAAATGTAAATGGGTTTATTATTTTATACACATATGAAGCTTAACTCATAAATAGGAAATATTGTATTAACTGTTAAATTTGATTCACCTTTCTATTTTGACTGAATTACAAAAGCTTATAACTTGGAGAATTAATCTATTTATTATTAATAGTTATGTTATAAAAATAATTTTTAATGATGCCATGCTTTCGTATTAAATTGATATGATTTTTTATTTATTTTCTTATGTTAAATCAAATTATTATTATATGCTTTGATAATTGATTATAATAACACACTACTTTTTTGTTGCTTGGATGCATCGCCATATTGTTTAATTAAGGGGCCAAGATGCTTGGCTCTATTATTATTTTTCTTAATTTGACACCTGTTAATAAAAGGTTATTTTTGTAATTTAATTTATTTTTTGAATCAAAAGGAAATTTTATTTTATTGTGAAATTCAACATTTAAATTCCTCTAAAGCATATTTCTGATTTTCAAAAAGACATTTGAAATATAGCCATAACAATATAAGATTTGAAATCACATTTTTTTTTATTTATAAAATATTGAACATATCTTTAGTTTGTTTTATGTAAAAATACAAACCAAGTCTGTCATAATTTTTTCTCTCAATACCATGAAATATCTATTAATTTCCATCTAAAACTCTGTATTCTTCTGAAAATAAAAGTGTCATCTGAATCACAGTTGAAGAATCTTAGCTAATTTTAGATTTTTAAGCCATAGTTAAGTTAGCATTTATTCTGTGTGTAATTTCACCTTATGGCATTTTTTTAAAAGCATTTCTCTTTCTCTCTTTTTAAGTACTTCTCATTAATCATAAAATATTTCTAAATATGCAATAACTCTCATGTGAACGTTTGTAAGTGATTAAACCATCTTGTATTTTGGAATCTGTATGGAAGCATTCAGTTTAATTGTAACCTTAATTTTGGTGTTATTGGTGAATTTCCAATTACACGAATGGTACAATTTAACTCTAGAAATGATTTTTATTTAATAAAGTGCTCAAAATTCACATATACTAAAAAGAAAAAAGTAGTTCAGTTTTAAAAAATCTAAATTTGATTAAGTTTTAAAATTTATTACATTTTATATGTAGTCTCTGTTTTGGGGTAATTTTCTTATTAATATTTGATTTAAAAAAACGCAACAAAATTCTATTAATGATAAAGATTTTACTTTTTGAATA
Source organism: Argiope argentata (assembly GCA_026289955.1). NCBI lineage: Eukaryota > Metazoa > Arthropoda > Arachnida > Araneae > Araneidae > Argiope > Argiope argentata. Next base: position 7,349,085 of record JAOUZG010025633.1, read on the forward strand.
TCACAAACTTAATATATGACATTTTTTTTTAATTTCACTTCTAATACAACTATTTATTATGTTTTAAAATGTCTCTGTTTAAGCAAGCTATGTTTTGTTTTAAGAACAAATAATTAAGCAGTCTTCAAGAAAGGTTTCGTTGTTTTTCAACGAAATGTTTGTGATAAAAGGCAATCTTAAAGGTAACTAGTAAACTGAATGTTTCTTGTATACGACTGAATTTTTTGAAAGAAGATCTATCTCGATTTTCGAAAAATCTGTCTGCAATCGCATTACAATCCCAAATGTCTTTCCAATGTTTCTATAAAAAAATATTTATAATAAAAGAAGAAAAGTATTGTTACAATTGTGTGTGTGATCAAGTGTACATAAGGGCATTGTATTTTGAAGGAAAAAAAAATGTTCAATAAAAAAATAAAATGTGAATCTTTCTATTTTTGTAATATGTGTGCTTCTGTGATTGTTAACGATGAATTCACAGAAGCAATTTCATGCTTATTGATTTCTGTTATCGAATTACATAAGTAAATGCGGAAACTCTTTCTTTTTTTAATCTGTTATTGAAATGTTTGGGACTTTTCTCAGAGCTTAGATTTTACTTATTCTTTGAAAATTTATATCGCAATAACATACCATAATGTTAATTTTTAGAAATGAATTTGACAAATGAAATGACAAAGTAATGATAAAGTCTTTCTCAAATTGGGGGGCAAAAAGAACAGGGAATATAATATTGTCTAATTTTTCTTCTGAAATAGTCGTGCTCTTAATTTTTTTTATTCCAATATATAACACAACTAATGCAGAAATAATGGTTTCATATATGATTGTTATAAAATGTCATCAACAAAAGAAAAGCATTGCTGTGTTGATATGGTTGTTAATGGTAATGATTTATTAATAAAAAAAAAGGAAATGGTGAAATACAAGCTACTGATTTTGTAGCAATAATAATTCTAGGCTTCTGTAATTTGTAACAATAATAATTCCTTCTTTTTCTTAAAACCTGCGGGTGTGGTCTTCCCGAAAGTTTCTCGTGTATTCTCTAACAAATGTTCCATTCCCCTGTGACGTGAATACTTTGCATGACATATTGGCGAACAGTGACGAAATATAGATCTTTGCCATAAACTAGAATTTTTTCTTGATTCGCCGTGGTATCCAAAACAATACTTATTTTGGATACCTATTTTGAAGATGGAATCTAAAATTTGATGCGACACTGCAGCTGTAGTCATAAGATACCCTACAGAATTTCATTGATTTAATTCACTGCTCTTATTGTGTTCATATGTTTACGAAACTACACACCGAGGATCAACAATTTGAAAGATGTTATTCAAATTCGATAGGAATGTCCATTTCAGATCGTAAACCTATGTGCTGTTTGGCTCTTCATGTTAATCGTTTAGTTATCGAGTTCATTTGTACTCGGAGCTGGCAGCCTAAGATTTAGTTTAAAACACATATACCAAATTTCATCCGTCTAGCATAAGGTGCTTTTGAGTTATCGCACTCACAAACAGACGGAATAAACAAAGGCCAAAGTATATTTTTCGAACTGTGGAAGATCTGAAGCATGGAGAATTCGTCGAATTCTGAAGTTGGAAATTTTTGACGATTGCAGTACTCTCTTAATATTTCGTGTATGAAAAGTAAAGGTTTGTAAGTATTCCAACGACTTATATATATATATATATATATATATATATATATATATATATATATATATATATA